>JAZHYW010037818.1:0-17670 GCA_037355805.1 Ixodes ricinus | reverse complement strand
CCAATGCGACAGTGGAAGGTTCAGAAGTTATACAGTCAAACCCGTTTATAACGAACTACAGGAAACGCCACGATCAGTTCGATATAGCAAGTAGTTCGATATAGCAAAACCCTTTACAACGAAGTACAACGATGCGTTTGTTATACACGGGTCATATCGCCAAAAGTAAACAAATAAACTCGTGCCACTTACCACTCAATAAATCCATTTATTAAATTTTTTGTGCATGCGTGCAGCGTTTTTTTTTTTCAGCTTACCTCTCCTTCTGAATCGCTTTCTCTTTGTAGAGCAACCCTCTTTGCGCGGAAATGTTTCTTTTTCTGTGCCCCTTCAGAATTTCCTTTTCACTCATTTTGTTCGCAGTTGAGTTTTTGAAATTTTCTTTCTTTCCTACTTCTTTTTTTGGGGGGAGGGAGGATTGGCAAGAAGACTATTGTTGGCGCTGTTTTTGGAAGCCTTTCCGAAGGGAAAAAGTTCGATATAGCCAATATGTTGTTCGTAATAAAAAGTACTTTTCACATGCATTTTTATTTAAATTTTCCGTGAGTTCATATAGTAAACCCCCGTTAACTCGAACACGGATATCTCGAAAGATCGGTTAACTTGAAACTTTTGTGCGTTGCGAAATGAATCCCCATTGGCACCATGTATTTTGACATCGCTTATCTCGAAAAGTTTCCGGGACGGGCATGGATATCTCGAAACTTTGCCTGCAAAAATAAAATAAAAAATATTCCTGAAAGGACACTGAGGCCGAAGGAGAAAGTTTATCTCCATCGCGGACGTAGCGACCGCGACCTAAAGATAACGCTAACAAAGAGAGAGAGAGAGAGAGAGGGTCTTCGGAGAAAAATAAACAAAAGAAGGAAGCGCGGGAGAAAAATAAAGAAAGAAGGAAGCCTCGAGAAAAATAAACAAAAGAATGAAGCGCCGGAGAAAAATAAACAAAAGAAGGAAGCGCCGCGAACGCGTTCCGGGCGCACAGAACGCGACGAGCGTTCAAGGACGTTTGTTTTCTTTCTTTTTGCTTTCTCCCCATCTCCCCGGGCCTTTCTTTCTCTCTTTTTCTCTACGCTTGTGCTGGCTTGTGGCGTTCTATCGTATCTCCCGATCTCGTGGTCGCCGTTGTCGCGTCGCCTTCGTTCAACCCCGTCCACATGGATGACGGCGGCGCTCTTTGAGGAATATGTGCGTGCGCTGGACCGCTGGACGCTTGTTTCTAATTCATTTTTTTTCTCGTTTTAGTAAGTGATTTCTTGCTTAAAAACGAAGCTGTGATTGGTACGATTTTCGGAAGCGCTAGATTTTCGAAATCCGCGGTCGGTACTTCGAAAATTTCGGTACTCTGCTTATCTCGAAATTTCGCTTATCTCGAAATTTTTCCCGGTTTTTATGACTTCGAGTTAACGGGGGTTTACTGTATCGACAATAATTCGCTGTACGTGGGTTCGTTCTAAACGGGTTTCACTGTAGACATAACACTGGTAAAGAGAGACTGGGTTGATGTAGCAACACATACCTTAGTATCACACTCCGCGACTTGTTGAAGCAGTTTGTAGAGGAGAGACACATAGGACTCCAGGTACTGCATAAATAAGAGAAAAATAAAATCCACATGCGTAGTTCTCCAGTGAGAACAACTCGCAAAATATGCAAAATCTTACAGGCAGGAATTGTTCCGTGTTGGAACCTAAACTCGTCCACGGTGAATAAAGTCAAGGAAACGATAAGCTAGCTTCCGACGCAGCATAAAGCTACCAGAGTCGCACACCTCTGAAGGCTACACTCTTCAACTAAAGATACAGTCAAATGCTTTTATAATGAATGCATCTCCTACAATACTTGAAGCGCCTTGCGTGCCATTCCGAGCTTCACTGAACCGAAACCAAGCAGTTGGTACGCCTAGAGGAACCTCAAAAGGCATGGAGCGCAAGTTAGTCCGCTCCTCCTTGCACAGAGGTTGCGCACTAGGGGCGGACTTACCAATAGGCAGACAGGCAGCGGCCTAGGGCGGCAGAATCTTGGGGGTGGCCACAACCTTGCCGCCCCCAAATTAATTGGTTCTATATTTTTGAATCTAGCTTCAAATTTAGCTATTTTGAGAATTCTAGCTCCAAACCTAGCTACTTTTGAATGTTTTAACTCTTAAACATAGCTACTCCTCCTCCTCTCTCCCAAATCCCTGCTCCCCATGGTCAGTGACCATGAGGAGCGGGGTTTGGGGGCAGGGGGCATTGTTAAAGTCTGCCTAGGGCGGCCAAATGCTAAGTCTGTTTATGGTTGTGATTGATGTAAGAACACCAAGCTCATATTGGCTGATTGGAAAACAAAGACTGGGGAGACCTTGCATGCATCTAGCATTGAGGTCTAACCATTATCCGTCCAATCAAAGCCAATCAGAACTCGGCATCGTTCTGACATCGCCGCGACTCCTGCGCAAGAAGCAGACGACCTGCGCTCCAGATAGGTTACTCCTGCGTGTTAGAAAACATGGTATGGTAAAGACAGTCCTGGCCCATCTGCTTGGAACCCTTCCGTTTACACTCTGTGGTGCGTGCCCCCCGGGGGCAACACTGTTCCCCGATTGGTGGTCCCGCGCAGAAGACGACACCAAAGGATATCGGCCTTGACGGCCCCGGCGCCGTGAGCCGCACGACCAAGTCTTCGGAGGGATCGAGGCACTCGACGAGGGTCTTGCAGAGCACGGGCCTCTGGCTCGGGAGAGAGCTTGACGCCCACCCACTGTCCGATGAGCCAGGCCACACGTGCGACGGCACGGGGCCGCGTACTCTGTAAAACGCGTCCACAGGGCGTCCAGCAATGACTGCGCAAAAGATCTGCGTGCTTTTCGCCACACTTTGTGAAGAAATGACACAGCGAGAGCGCGGGACTGTGTGGCTAGTCAGCACACTTTGCATGCGCATGTCCCTTCTTTATCTGCTCTCATCACACACAACAAACTCTTGTATGCTGTTGAAGATGTGTAGGAAGGGGATCTCACAATGCACGCAATGAGGAAAGTGCAGTGGCATCTACCGCAAGCCAAAGAAGATAAATATTCCCGGCAAGAGTCAAGTAAGGTGTGCATGTTTTGCTTGGATGTTACGAGGCGAGTGCACGCAGCAAGCGCAGCAAGAAATTACAAGTTCTTCTACTCTGGTACAACCCTGAGGCCGTGATTGCAGTTGGGAAGTTCCGAGAACATCGAGTAGCGGTAAAACTATTTCTTTCTTTTAGTACAGTTCGAGCAAGCAATGACGCTGCACTGGGCAGCAGCTACCAGGCAAAAAGATACGACAAAATGAATAGCCTGGGTTTGTAGGCCACAAGAGGGAAACCTCAATTCTTGGGAAGCATTTAGGGTGGTACATTTGTTCCTGCAGAAATCTCGAGGTCATTATTGAAAAAAAATTGGGCTTCAACTGCGGTGGCTGTGGGAGATGAACAGCAACTTCATCGCAACTGTAGGAAGTGACAATGAAATTTAATGAACCAAGCCAGTGTACAGGCTGTCGTGATACCCATGCGCTGACTGCATGTTAATCGTGCGTTGAAGTTTCTCGCCGATGCCTAAGCCAGATTCAGCAAGTTTCCAACAGGCCTTCGCATTGTCAGCACCACTGGTGAGGACGCCCACCCATTTTGAAGAGATAAATGGAGAAAGATATCGGGTGGGAGATTCGAGAATGAGGCAGCAAAAGTTTATCAAAAGTGACCAAATGATTGATAAACACCAGGCAGCCGCTGACAAGGGAATTGATACTGCAGATAGCGTTGATCTACACAATAGCGATGTACAATGCGATAAACAAGCTGGAGCTTCCGTTAACACCTGTGTTATGTGAATCTGATAGAGCAAATAACAAACGAGAAAATTGAAGCCCACGGTGTAGAAATTAATTTTCACAAACTCCCGTGTCACGGGAAATGATATCACAGATCATGGATGGCAGACTATTTCACGGTGCAATAACAACAGTGGAACTGGCTACAATCTTGTATGTCACACCAAATCAGATGTCGCAGATCGTGTAAACGCAGAAGACGGTTACCATGGAGCGACAAGGTGGGCAATGTTTGGGATTGTTGGCCTACCGTAAAACTCTCCCGAGGATGCCTCCCAAATTTTAAAGATAGCCCACCCTTATTTTTTGGCCGATTTGCTATATTCTTTTAAACACCGAAAGATAGCCCACCACTAGTATTAGTAGGCATGTATACCGTAAAAACCCAACATATACAAGTTTTTTTTTTTTTTTTTTTTCAAATTTTGCGATAAAATTTATTTATTGTATTATACTGCTGGTCCCAATAATTTTCCGTCTAATGAGGCTAATCTAACGTCATTTGACGTAGTTTCGGTTTCAAGCAATAAGGCGCCAAAATAGCTATCATCATCATTAAAATCACATGTCCGCGCTAATTATCCGTTAACAGTCAGGTTCGGCAATGGTGTCGGCGTCAACAATGATCTGTCGCCTTCAAAGATAAGTCCTTTTGGTTGCGGAAGACATCGGCAACAGGGCAGCCAGACAACAATTCGCCGTAAATGAGGGCAGCATCTGCGGATGAAGACGACAAAAGCAAGCTCTGTTTGCGGCAGCAACGGAACGAGAAGAAGCTTTAGGAGCCCGAAGATCGGCGTGTTCGCCAACGTCGGGCAAGCCTTGGCGACTTTGTAAAAGAGCAACGGACAGTACCTTGTCAGAACACCGAGCTGCTGCATGAGAACCTTGGCGAGCCGACATTGGGTTACTCACTTTATGCGCTGCGCCAAGATTTCACTGCGTCGGCGCTCTCTCTCTCAAAAATCAGCAGAACCCATCCTTTGGGAATGATTATCTACGTTAATGCGAATAGCATCAAACGGTGCGGAGTTATGCTGCGTCGTCAGGTGGCCGGGCAACACTCTAGATACGCCAGCCCACTCTTGAGGTGATTCTAAATTTGTTGACACTTTCACAGCCCTGCGCACGATCTCCGCAGCCCAGTACGTGCGTTTGTGTCACTTTAGGAAGGCGAGCAAAGCACGCGCGCATACGCACAAACACTCAAAATGGTACCGACCAGACTTTCTGGCGTCTCAGCTAGTCTCAACCAGCGGGTACTCTAGAACGGTTGTTTATACCTCTACCAGGTGCGCGCGGGAGAGGGTGATGTAGCGGCCGATAGCTCAGCCTCACGAGAGCGGAATGAGCCCTCGTGCATGGAACGGCGCGCGCACTGCTAGCTGTGACAGCGCTGTAAAGCGCGTCCTATGGTAAAGATATAAACAACCGTTTAGAGTGCGTTGAATGACTGCCTTCATAGCTCTGTGGTTAGCGCGTCTGCCTGCTGATCAAAGGTCAACGGTTCGAACTTCCAGCCGGCGCCGGTCTTTTTTATTTATTTATCGACCCGCGGCGTAAGAGGTTAGATAGCCAGATAGATAGATACATAGATAGACGAAAAGTGCGTGAAGTATCCAAAGAATGCTATTCCCGCATTAAAAGTGTGGGATTTCAAATGCGCTCGACGGCACTGAAGACGACTGCCTTTGGGAGGAGGTGTCGGACAAGGAGTCTGATGAACATGATAACAGTGATTAAGGTTCAATTATGAAGCAAATAAACGTTTCTTAAGACTTCCAGTGGTCGTACTTTACGCGGAATATTTGCATAGTCCTGATTTTGTTTCGTATTATACGCGGAAAAAAAAAATTTTTTCGCGGTCCTCAAGTTGTTTTGTATTATTCGCGGGTTTTTACGGTACTCTTTTACTGGTCCGTCGTTTGTTTGCGCTGTATTCTCTTTTTTCCAACAAGCTATAGCAATTTTTTAAAACTTTTCTTGATTGTACATTGCAAGTTAGCCCACTCCATATTTTCACCCGATTTGCTCTTGATGTTAGGTGGGCTATCTCTCAGGATTTTACGGTATGCATATTTGGCCAGAAAAGCAGGATTGGCAGTCACTTGGGGCAGGGCGCCCTTACAGGATTTTACAGAAGATACTTTTCAAAGGCCTATTAATCCATCAATATTGGCGGTCAACAAAGTTTAGTGATCACTCAAGCACATGGAGTGCTGGAGCCGAACGTAAATGCCTGCAAACAATACAAACTGAGGATGTATTACTAAACTTCCACATCCAGTGGTATCGAGACATGAAGATTAGAACAGCAGCAAATTTTCACCACACGCACCCTTGTGTGAAGCCTCGATGGCCAGCACCTAGCCATCATGTTGGAAGATTATTATTTATTTTTTTCTACACTTTGCCTCGCTTTTGGAGTTCTGCTCCTCCCTTCTAAAACGCAGAAAAAACGTCTTTCGTCACCTTGGGTCCGAAACCTTGAGCTCGGGAATGAGGACGTGCAGGAACCAGTTGTCGAAGTCCAGGTCATCGTGCAGATCAAAGGCGGCGAGCCCAACTGCCGTGTAGACTGCAACACACAATGTAAGGAGTACAATGCAGACCTCATTACTCACTTAAAAAGCAACTACCAGTCAATATTTTTAATTTGGGATTACGACTTTTTTAAACTGAGGCAGTGACCCTGAATTACAAGGTATAATTTTTTCTCTCTGATATTGCACATAGTTTTGAAATACTACAGCTCAAGGTTTGGTTTCCGGGCGTCCACGGCAGAACCGACACTATCTGCTGGAGGGATGACAACGCTGATCATCAGGACGCATGGCTGCGATGTGAGGTCATTGTGGTGCTGCGATTGGCAGTACGACCAATGTGCCGCAGCTCCATCGCAACGTGACTAGCCACCGAGGGTGTGCCGCCCAGTGTTTCTCGACTAAAAGCTAACCCGCTTGCCGCCCGCCAAAGAGCAGTTGGTCGCATCTTTAAGATCGGTTGTTAGTGGAGCACGCGGCTCCACTTTGACGTAACCTTTGGGCTGTGATCATATTCAGTGCCATTAAAGCAATACCAGACATTTATTTTGGTTTCCTTTTCGACCGGAGCTGCCCCTCAAGCAAGTAATAATAATCATCATACAATAACTAATTTTTGGGTGCCCACTAACTAGAGGCATTACTATGATGCCCCCTAAGGTCGTTTCTGGCATGAGATCAGAGACGGTGCGGTGCTCACCGGCATCCCTGTTGAGCATGGCTTGGAAGCTGATAGAATTAGCGTCCACAGTCGGCTGGATGCCCTGCACCATTTCGAGCAGCAACGGAGCCAGGGTCTCCCGAAACTCGTGGAAGATGGTCAAGAAGAGCACCTCCGTGCATTGCTGCGTGCAGCAGATACACGCGCAACGACAGATCAACGGTGAGGACGTTGTTCGTAACCGGGCTTGGAAAGGATCGTTTGAGGCAAATTAAGCGAAATGACTGGGCCCTCGTTCAGCCACACTTACCCTCAAGCAGAATTTCCAAGCCTCTCCGCCGCCGTCCGACGCTGAGAAGTGCCAAGAAAAGTAAATGTCGGACGGTCGAAACAGTCCGTGCAGATCGAACATGAGGCAATGGGAAACCGTAAAGCTAACTCCTCAGAAACAAACTTTGCTGTTGACATTAAACGCAAAGAACTTAAAGGTGTCTAAACATACGAGAACTAAAGTTGCTCTAAACGTACAAGAACTAAAGTCGCTGACAGATTAAGGGATCGGAGAAAGCTTTACATCGCTTTAGCAGAGCGAACGTTGGAGAGGCGGCGACCTCTTTCCCCAGTGTTTTCTGCTTAGCTAGAAAGAGGTGGGAGGAGTTTCCCCTAAACTCTTAACCGGCCATCGACTACGGTACCCCAGAAAGTGCAGATTCAACTAGTTTTAGGATGATAGCACTCAACTGCCACTAACTCTGATTAGACTAATCTGTAGTGAGATGGTGCTAAGCAGATATTTTCTTCGCCCTGGCTGAAATTCACACCAAACTTGAGTCTGGTGGGCAAATGGCTTTGAACCAGGCATGGGCTGAATAGAGGATTTTGGGTCCGAATCGAATTCAAAGCGAATAGTCATTTTGGCCGAATAATTTCGAATCGAATAGTTCGAATAGTACAAGCAACAAATACCACAAGATATGTTTAAAACTATAGTTTTATATTTGCCCTTATTTGGTATTAGAAGTACTGTAATTGCTAATTTCAAGAATGTATTGAGTTCCGGAAGCACGAAATGGTCAAAATGGTCGGAAGCTTGCGCCACCGCCCGGAAATCCAAGCCAGGGTAAGTCAAACCCGTTTATATCGAACTTCCGCAAAAAACGTCTACCAGTTCGGTACAGCGGGTAATTCAATATAAAAGTTTTAATGAATTTGAATCTCAAAAATCCATTTCACTTCAAGTCTTGCATCTTCTGCTGCTTTTCTTTATTGCATCCGCATGATAGCAATATTTTTCTACGCTATCGACGGACTCCAAAATGCTGAGGTCGCTGCCTTTTATATTCGCGCATTAGCGCTGAACTATGCCGAGAGCACGGAGCACGTCCGAGCAGGACCACCTTCTCCTGCAGAGCGCCGTTTTGCACTGCAAGTTGGCTTTCCCCTACGGCAGGCGGCTGCGTTGGGGAAAGCCAGCTAGCAGAGCAAGCTGTCTTTTTTTAACTTCTTCCGGCAGCCGCTGTCAACCACCCGGGGAAAAATTCTCTTTGCGGACAGAGCGGGAGGGAAACACAGAGCACCCATCTCTCCGCTCCCTCCGCAAAAGATACTTTTTCTTTTCTTCCGAGCAATCGACGCCACCACCCGAAAAAAATATAGCACCATCTTCCGGAGGGAACCATGGGGTGATGCGGAGCATCACGTCGGTTCCGAGGGAAAGAGTCAGCTGCAGAGCTGACGCCGAGAGATGCGCGCCACCGACTGCCCTAGCGTTGCGCCCTACGCGAGCCTTCGTCGCGGCTCGCGGCAGAGAAACTTGGAACGCTCGCCGTCGCCAGTTTATAGGACGCTTTGCAGCAGCTGTGCATGGGCGCCGCTATAGCGACCTTCAGTTTTTGCTTTCCAGCTTACTACGTTTACTTCACTTCATTATTTCCATAGCAGGCCAGGTTATTGCTGCACTTAGATTTTATTCTGTCTTTCTCGCCAGCATTGGCCTTGAGGAGGCTCGTCCACACTAATCTCAGTGGCTCGGTATCTCGGTAAAACAAGAGAAGGTCAGCAATGGCGCTGTATTCTGCGCGCGTGGTAAAGCGTCTATTTTTGTCTTTCACACTTGCAGGAGAGGAGACTAGAGGAGGAAGTTGCACGTGCACGCGCGGTGTAGTATCAATCGAACGCACGCGCAGTGCACGCAGCTGGTAGAGTAGATAGCTGAGCGGAGAGAGTAACGCGCAGCTGTTGGAGAGAGGGAAGGAGTGAGAGTTGCGCGTGCGTAGTGTGGGTGCGTGACTACAACGCCACAGGACATGACTCCGATCAAGAGATGCACTCGCATCTAGAAAACCAGCGTGCTTTCTGCAAGCTGGCTTTCCTCCAATTCCACCACTCGCGTTCGGGGAAAGCCAGCTTGCAGAGCAAAACGGTGCGCTCTGGCAGTTCGATAGTATCGGTAGCGGCCGTTATTTTTGTTCGATGCAACCATAGTTTTTGCTATATATTATCACTGTAACACTACTGTGTACAAAACTTGTTCGATATAAGGAATAATTCGATGTAAACGGGCTCGATATAGTCGGGTTTGACTGTATTTAGAAAGGTTGAATAATTCTATATTGTCGAATAATTTGATTTTGTCGAATAATTCGATTTTGTAGAATAATTCGATACTGTCGAATACTTAAATTCGATTCGAAGCGAATGTCGAATAGAACAGAATTCGATTGGCTATTCGTAATAACCGAATATTCGCTCATCTCTACTTTGAACTTATTTATTTATATGTTTATTCATCACCGTCACTCATTATGGGGCAACAAGTTCGGTCTTCGATGCACAGCAAAGCTCGATTTCGAACACTGCTTGGCTGAAGTAAAGATATCATTTCGAGGGCTTTTTTTGGACAAGCTAGACATAACACTAGCCACTAAAAGATGCTGTTCAACACGAATGGCAAACGAGACTGACCCCAAACTCTTCGAGGTCATTGTCCCAAGTGGCGAGCTCCTCCTCGGTGAGAAGGAAGTAGTGAAGCACGAGGCTGCGCACACATTTCGGTGACTGTTGAGTAAGTGAAGAAGGACATCTTCACCTGGGCTGCTTCCAGCGTGGCCGGGTCTTGGGTGTCTGCAAGATGCATCAAACTGATAGGCATAAGGTAAAGATACAAGTAATTAATCTGTCCAGCACCGAGTTGTTTATGGTCTCCCACTGATAATTGTTCGAGAGGACATTAAATTTCCTTGCGATGCTGTCCAAGAAAATAAATGAGAGATGGCTCTGTTCTGACATGATTAAGACAGTAATGAAAGCAATCAGAATGACATCTTGCCCCACACTGTCAAACAAGTTGGACACTTATTTTAGGCGAAGGTACGCCATGTGTTAACGTTTTTTTCAGTCACATGTTCCTGTCAGGCTTCACAAACTTGACCTTAAAATGAATTTGGAACAGTCAAACTCAAACTTCTGGGGATGAGGCTCCAATGTCGAGAAACACTTCGGATTAGAACATTGAGTGGGTTACGCCATCTCTAATTACGAATACCCACACAATAAAACTAAACGAAAGATGTGCAAGTAACAGAACAAAGTTGTAAACACACCGTCAGGAATCTTGCATGGCCTATATTCCGCGCAGGAAACAATGGCCTTGATGAGGTTGAGACTGCACAATGAAACGCTCAAACAGGAGACCTGCAAGCAGAAAATGCCGATCCGAGACTGCAGTGATTGACTTATCACACAAAGCACACTGGGTCCTTTCAATAAGAATCGATCAATACTTGAGTAAGTATGGTTCAAAAGCGCACAAACGATCATGACACCCTGAACGAACAGCGTATGTCTCATGAGGCATTGGCTGACATTCCAAAGTTCCTTCGAGGGATCCGTCTTTGGCGGTCAACATTTCGTAATATTAACGGAAAGCTATTACTTTGGCTAGGTGTTCGGCATTTTGTGAAGCCCAGACAAAAGCATGGCCGTGAGGCTCAACTCTGATTTGTCGACGGGTGGAAGAGGGGAAGTGTTGTGCTTGACGCTGATTGGTTAATGGGGAGGTCATGTGACCAGAGGGGCAGGCGAGAGGCAGGCTCAACCACCTGTTTACACCAAGGAGAGGAACTTGAGAGTACGGAAAACTCTGGATGATCGCCAGGTTTATCAGCCCGATTAGCGGTTGTATCGCTTCATCCTAGGTACCACTATCAAGTGTGTGTAGGTACACATGGTACCGAAAAGCTATATCTGATGAAGAGCGCCGTGAACGTAGGCGTCTGGCGACTCGGAGTATTGCCAAACGTTTGTGATGCTAGAACGCTTCACGTATCCAACACAATTGCCTCGCAATTTGCCATAAATCTTTTGTGAACTTCATCTACAGCCCCACAGTTACAAATTCCATTAACCTGGAACTGACTAACCAGCCGAATTCACAAACCTCACTCTAGTTGAGGTGCTCCTCCATTTCCTCAAGGAAGGCACGCAGGGCCGGCACTGGCCAATCACGACGACGGATAAGCAGCCTGGAGCCACCTATCCGTCCGTCGCGAGTTGACCAGCGCCGGCCCTCGCGCCTTCCTTGAGGAAGTGGAGGGGCGCTCAGTTGGGGTGAGGTTTGTGAATGCGGCAGTCAGGCAGCACGCTCGCTGAAGCTTTTATGCCTAGAAACGCTGATGGCAACTAAGCAAGGATAGACCCCGCTAGAAAAAAACAGCCATACTCGAGAAATCACGTTAGTTATGAAGGTAGTTATTCTGTGCCACAGTGCAGACCTAACCACAATAAAATTTAAAAGAGTGACCTAACCGCGATAAAATTTCAAAGAGTGACAGCACATGACTCCTCATGCTCTCGCTCTGCCTTTCTTGTAGAAGGAACGAACCACTATAAATCTAAACAAGCATGAAAAAAGCAGGAGATACTATAGTCCATTGCAACTCAAGAAGGTAGGGCGAGGGTAAGACGGGCGGGGAGGAAGGGCAGACAGAACGCTAAAAGAGAGGAGGTTTCCCATTTTATTCTCTAAGCGTTCCGTCTGCTCCCTCCTCCCTGGCCCGTCTTACCCTCGCCCCTACCTTCTTCAGTTGCAGACGGACTATAGTAGCGTTTGGTAATAAGTGCGTCGTGCTTGAGGGAAATTCTAAGCTACGAAACCTGTTTCTAGCCCCTGGAGAACCGATTATTATTCCCGAAAGACATGTTCTCACCTTTCACCCGCTTCGGTGAAACAGAGGGAGATGGCGCATTCAAGTGACGGCTTGATGAAAGGGACGTATGAGAAAGGGTGGAGTTCCAGGACGTCGTGGAGCTGCAACAAAAGAAACATAGTTTAACAATTCGTCCTCCCTCTCTCTCAGTAATAACTATCTCAAAAATGTAAAAAGTAAAAAATAACGTAACCTAATGAAACGCCATTAGGAAGCAAAGAAAAAGCCACTCACCACCTTGGTGAAAAGGACGACATACTTCTCGCAAATCTGGCGCAGCTGAGGATGGGAGGAGCATCGCAACGACTTTCCTGAAAGCGCATTTGAAGATTGATCAGATCTAACATGTATGTGCACTTCTTAAGGGGGACACTACCCAAAAAGTGAATGTTTGAACCGCTTGTTTGATTTATATTAGATTTACAGGGCTTGTGTCTGTTAACATTGAGAACATTTCTGCCAAATTTTGTTAACCTGGGTGAAGTACAAAAAAATTGCAAATGTTCAAAGATGAAAGTGGGCGTGTCTGTGTAGGAAAACTATCGTTTTGAAATTACTTATAAATTTATCATTTTCGTGTGTTATATTGCTTTAGGACAGTTCAGAGCAGATAACTATGGAGCTATATTTCTATATTATACCATCTTTCATGACAGAAATGCTAGAGAAACACAAATACTGTTTTTAAGATTTCCATCCTTTGTCCAAAAGTTTAGTTCTTGAGCATGAAAAATTACAAATATAAAAAATACAAGCTCATAGTTATCTTCCCTTAAAATTTCACCCCAGAAAAACTCCTGAAAGTGAATCCAAGTTACGTAATAACAAAACGATAGTTTTCCTAAAGTGAAATTCCTGCCAAAAACAGGAATGGAGAAAAATGCATTGGAAGTGCTCCAACCTCTACCTTTTCTTTAGCATTGGTGGACAAAAAATATTTATGAAAAATTAACTATGCAGTGTAAACTAATGAAACTTTCTGGGAATACTCTCTGGATGTTGGTGGATGTAAATAGGACATTTGTCAAAATCAACTTTTTTCGCAGAACTTGTTTTTTTCTGGGTAGTGTCCCCCTTAACGACGGTTTTAAACACAGGCGTAAAAGGGCGTGGGGACGCTCACGGCACTGTAGCATGGGCTTCATCCACTGGAAGACCAGGGTGAGAAACATGGTTGCTTCGGGAACCCGGCCAGGCTCTTTGAAACCGTGCACCGCCAGCTTTCGCAGGACTGAAAACATGTTGGCCGTCATCACGATCAATTATTAAAGGCCAAACGCTCCCTCCCTCCCTCAAATTTTCTACGCTGTAAAATGAGCCAAGGGCCCATGAAAAAGGTCAATTTTCCCGTAAAAATTGTTAGCTTAATTGTCTTCTGCCCACAGAATCGTCTTCTTCCACACAAAAATCTTTTCCCCAGAGCTAATCTCTTGATTCCCATCTGCAATCACACCCTTCTCTCCCCAAAAGGGGCACGTCTCTAAGGGTACTCCTGCAAAAAGGAGGGATTGTTTCCTTCTTTCACGAATAGAAAGGAGGAGCTGGAGTATGGGAGGGTTTCCTCTTTTCTGGATGCTTGTCGGTACTGGGACACTAACACACTCGGACCACTGACCCAATCCTACCAACACTGCCCTTTGTGAACGTTACGTGCACTAAGGGAAGTGTTGGCTAGGTGGCACAAGCTACTGCACGATACAAAGGGTACGACCAACAACATTCATCCATCCATCCATATGTAAGCCTCCAAGCAAGGACTGCTGCTGGCACGTAAAGGCAAACACAAAAACTAAAAGCGTGAAAAAAAAAAAAGTGCAAGAAAAAGGGAAAGGAAACAAGCGGACGTTTAGGGTGCACGCCCTTTGCCTTTACGTCAGGCTATGAGAAAACTAGGGGAAATCAAGGAGAAGAGTGCAAGGGCAGTGGGAACGTGACGCCATGAAGATAAAAGAAAAACTAAAACAAAACAAGAAAGGAAAAGCAGCAAACGACAACTAGATGGGGGAGAGAAGGATAGCTTGTGGTCAAAACTAGCTACAAACGGGGAAGGTTAGGGGGAATAAATAAAAGTGGGAGAGGGGGTCGCCATTAGAGGAAAAACAATAACTAGAAAAGAATGCGAGGACCGTCTGAACATCATGCCAGAAGACAAAGTACAAACAAAAGAAAACGGGAAGGGCACAACAACAAAACGACGGGATGTGGAGATCAGGGCATGGAAAAGAAACTCTTGGCCCTCACGTTATCCTTTTCTCCCTGCCCTCATCTCCACATCTGGTTGTCGTTTTGCTGTTGTGCCCTCCTAGTTTTGTTGGTACTTTTTCTTCTGGTGTCATGTTCCGACAGCCCTCGCATTCTTCTTGATTTTCCCTCTGTTTTCCCAAATTCTGACGAAGGGCGTGCGTTACCTTTCCCCTTCTTTTTGCATGCTTCTTCTCGGGCTTTTAGGTTTTGTGCCCACGCGAGCCTAGTTTGTCAGCGCGGGGTCTGTCCGTCCCACCTTTGAGGCAGAGGGTAGGACTTCTCCAGGAGGATGCCTACACTCTCCTGATTGCTGGCCATCTGACCAAGGAAGCCCTCCGTCTGGTTTGTCCACAGCTGCAGGATGAAGCCAAAGATGTTGCTGGCCAGCTGCAAAGGACCACGATGCATTTATACTTGAACTGGGTCTCATAAATTGCTTGGTTTGTCTTCACCCAGGTAGAAAAGGAAGAGAGGTGTCTGAATGCCGCTGCCTCTGCTCCAGAGCAAGTGTGTCGAAGATTCCCTCGCATTTCTGACAGGTGCCGGCAGATGAGCGTGAGCGTGACAGGAGCTTGAGGAACTGTTCTTATTCCCCCACACATGGCACAAGGACTGCCACGGCTAATGCAAGGTCAACAACAGAGTCAACACTTCCGTTAAATGACAAAAAAGGTTTTGGGAAAGTAGTGCCGTTTACTGTTTCCAGAGTTCTGCATCCTTTCATCTGCTCATAAAGAAGCTGTAGGGTTTGGTGGATGCAATCATTACAATAGGTTCACTGCCTGTCTGATCAAGCTTGTGGGAACAGAAACATCCCCTTGGATTAGAGCGGGGTCACGTTTTGGCTCGAGACCACAAAGGATTGGGGACCCGTTGGAGCCCATTTTCGGTTTCTTGGTGCCATAGAGCCCCATGTATTCGAAAACTCCGTCGGCCGCCATTTTCCCATTGAAATTTTCAGAAAATCACTTAATAACTTTTGATTAAGGGTAAGGCATCGGATCGGGCTGAAACTTTGGCATCTGGTTGTGACCTCTAGCGCTACCTTTGGGCAGAGAATGAGCGTTCGGCGATGCCTAGTTTATTTTTTTGCGACAAAAAAGAATGCGTAAATTTCTTTTTTGTGACACCCTGTACTTTATCTTTAAATGCAATATGTAGCTAATAATGACATTGAAAATAATTCAATAATAAATCAAAGCCCATGGGAACTATGGCATATTCAGACAGGGCAGAAGACATGAGACTGGTACATCTGATGATGACAACATGCATAAGTTATGACTGCAGCAGAGAGGACACTAAGCACGATATACATAAGAATGCAAAGGAATTTATCCTAGTTACACAAACGTAAAGCAGAGAACTGTAAATTGTAATAATGGTAGCGACTATGTCACAATAAATAATATGGGGAGAGACCCATGCTCCGATGCACCAGTTTTCTCCCATTCTTTCCGATATATTTGTTTTGCGCCTCTGGTAGCGCATCACAGAGTTGTTTTTGTTTCTTATGTGCTTATTTTGGCATTTGTAGCAGCGGGCCATGGGCCGGGAGTACTGGAGAGACGGCGCCATTCGCAGGCCGGATCTGAACTGCGGGGCGGTGTTTGGAGACCTCCGGATTAGAGCATGGCTGTTAGTTGTTTCAGTCACTTCTGGTAATCAATGCTAGAGCTGCACACGATGGAATCTACAAGTTTGTACCTCTCCATTCGCCATATCGCCCCTCGTAGCAGGAGATACAGGTATCTGTATTAAAATATTATTTAAACTAATTGGTTAGAAAAAAAAGCTAAACATCAATTAAAAAAAAAAAAAAAAATTTTGAGGGTTTTTGTTTTTGAAATTAATTATACATTTTTACATTAAATTTGATAATGCACTGCAAATAGTTACACATCGATATAAAGCATTTTCAACACATTTGTGAGGCAGTTACAGAGCAAGGAGTCTCAATGCTGAAATGCAGTTTTCTCAGTTCCACTTTTTACTATAAATTTCATATGAAGGAATCTTTCGCTTGAAGGTAAAACTGTTCTGATACCACAATCAAGATGTTTCTGAACTGGAATTCACTGGGGAATGGGGCTATCTTCTTTATTTTAAATCTTGCATTGAGAAAACACTGTGTTTTCAAAGATTGACATAGGACAGATATGCATCTCATATTTTGAGGTAATAACTCTTCCTGAAATATTTACATTTGAGTAATAAGAACTCAATAGCCCGAAGTCCCCATATCCCACTTTATATTCAAGCAGATAAAATGGTGCGTAATAGCTTCATTTGCTTATCATTCATTTATTAACGAAAAGTGACACATTTTCTTATGCAGGTGTGTAAAGTTGTCCTAGAGAGCTGAAAGCTGCACAGTACACCTACATCTGACGTTAACTCCTCCCAGCAAACTTCATTCCCATCACTTGATTAGTTCAGAAGTTCAACCTCTAGTGATGTCCGCCCTTATAGCGCATTAACAACTACTGTAAAATACCGAGAATCCGCCCACTCAACGAGTGCCCACCCTCAATTTCATAACATTCGAGAAAATACACAGAGGACATGTCCTTACATATTGTTGACCTGAAGGCGTCCATCCCCAGTTTTACAGGATCCAAATTTTGGCGGGCAATTGCTTGGGATTCTCCCGGCAGCGCAAAAGACGAATGAGGACACGAAGACGGGACTAGCGATTATGGCACCAGTACCGTCCTCTTGCGTCCCTGCCCGTCTCTTCTGCTATTCAAGTTTAATAAGAGACACTGAGATGCCATATTCCAAGCCTGTCCGGCCACATCGTCGTGCGTGCCACGCGCACGCGGCGTGCTCGGCTCGCAGCTTGCACCTCTTGGAAAACCCTGCGGTCCCCCGCCAGGCGCTTAGGCCAGGGACTTGGTGACGTGGTGCAGCACCAGCAGCGCCTCTGTTGCGGAAGGTCCTCCGGACTCCGGACCACCTGGAGCAGCGCGTCGTGGCACAAGCTCCGGCCACTCCGACGGGGCGGTGAGAGCGGAGCCACCTTGGACACCGGCACTGCCGAGCTGGAGGGCGCAGCTGGACGGAGAGCGTTAGGGAGAGAGCGATTATCACTCCAGTATCACTGATGGGCCAGGAATCACAGGCAGGAGGTCTCAACTGCCCCGTGTCCAGCGCGGGGTGTGCACGCA
>JAZHYW010037817.1:0-15535 GCA_037355805.1 Ixodes ricinus | reverse complement strand
GAACTTACGAATGTGGTAACTTCTTTAGAAAAGACAATTGTTGCGCTTACATCACCCACGCCTATGGAAGCCGTGTCCCAATCTCTTAAAAGACCCCGACCCCCCACACCCACAGAACAAAGCGCCCCTCCCTCGCAACCACCCCCTCACACCCCCGCCCCAACCACAACAAGTTAATGGCCAAAGCTATTTCATTTCTGGTCATACAATGGAACTGCCGGAGCATCAAAACCAATCGCACTCCCCTTCATCAATGGCTTCTCACCCTCGATTTACAACCCCAGATCTTACTTCTCCAGGAAACGCGACACCCGGCAAATATCCCAGGCTACCGAGTAATACACGCCGATCCTAACGGGTCCCCACTAGTGTCCACCTACATCCGGCGAGATCTCCAGTACGAACCGCTGGACATCCCCTCGTCTCTAGCACATAATCTAGTGGCATGTGCTTATTACCCCTCCCCCCAACACAAACCTATCTGCTTTCTCAACTTTTATAACCCCCCCAAAGAGCATCGTCTATTCAAGGCCCTCTTCGACTTTACTGCGGAGTTAACATCCACATACGAGGTCCTCCTGGGTGGAGATTTCAACGCACCGAATGTCATCTGGGGCTATCGGTCTACTCTCCGCCCAGGAAGAATTTTACATTCTTACATTTCACAACACCATTTCACTCTTTTGAACACCCCCAACGTCCCAACAAGAGAGGGCACTGGTAGGCAGCAATCCACTTCTCCGGACCTTACACTGTTCCAGGGCCGAATTGAAAGCACTTGGACCAACACCCAGGAAAGACTCTTGAGCGATCATTTCATCCTCTCCATAACACTTAACATTTTCTCACGTCCTCGTAAAGTCTCCCTCAAACACACGAACTGGAACACCTTCCGCAGCATCTTGGCCTCTACTAAGCGCCAGTCAGAGTCGTATGAGACCTGGATACACGCGATAAAGCAAGCTCAGACACAGGCAACCAAGCCGGAAAACACAACAGCTCCATCACCACAGCCCGATCCTTACCTGACGCGCCTCTGGAAACGACGGAAGCGAATCCTCAGACACATAAATCAACAGCCTCTTAATCACCAACTTCGAGAACGATTAGACGATATCAACAAGGAAATCATTACGCACTGCGACGTCTTAGATATCTCAAACTGGAACAAGGTATGTAATGAAATCAACGGTTCTCTCCACCAAAAATCTTCATGGAATCTACTCCGATCCCTGCTAGGACCCCACCCTCCCCCCATACCTACCTTGGCTAAATATCTCACCCTTCAGGGCTCAAGGCAGCTGACTCAGACACTAGAGGATTTGTACATCCCGGCACCACTTTCGTCGAACTACCCATCCTATACAGGCCCTGAGAATTCAGAATTAGACCGCTCCTTCACCTTAGCAGAGCTGGACTGGGCTTTCACACAAAACGTTAAAAAATCTGCACCCGGAGAAGATGCCATTACGTACACGCTACTCCGCAATCTCCCAGAGGAGGACAAAGAGCAGCTCCTAGCTCATATAAATACACACTGGTCGGAGGGTACCTTACCACAAGAGTGGAAATCCTCTATCATCACCATGATACCGAAACAAGGAAAAACCCCCTCTCTCACCAACCTTCGTCCCATTTCGCTTACCTCCTGTGTGGGCAAGACGATGGAAAGGATGGTGCTGGACCGTTTCCAGGACCATCTGGAAACCATCTCGTTCTTTCCCCACACACAAATTGGCTTCCGTTCTCACGTATCCACACAAGACCTCTTTCTCCTTCTTCAACACACTTTTCTTTCCCCACCATCTGCTCAAGTCCACGCCCTTGTCACTGTAGACGTTCGTAAAGCATTCGATTGCATTGGCCACGATCACATACTCGCCTCAGTCCGAGAAACAGGCTGCGGACACAGGCTTTACACTTACATCCTGAACTTCCTTAAAGACCGCACAGCCAGTTTTCGTATTGAGGCTGAGACGTCCCCACCAATCACGCTCACACGCGGCACCCCACAAGGGGCGGTGCTGTCTCCTACTCTATTTAATCTCGGCATGGCCCAGCTGGCCTATCGCCTCCAACAAGTCCCCCAACTCTCCCACATCTTCTACGCGGACGACCTCACCCTCTGGTGCACTCACGGGTCACCAGGGGAAGTGGAATCGACTCTGCAGCAGGGACTGGACATTATAGCTGAATATCTTGAACAAGCAGGCCTTGAACCTGCCCCAGAAAAATCGGAACTGCTTCTTCTATCACATACTCAATATCAGCGATCTGTTAACCAGCACATATCCTTACACATCGGTCAGCACCCCATCCCGAAAGTCTCTACATGTAAAATTCTGGGCATGCATTTACGGGAAAGATCACATCAAGCCAACGTCGGTTCAGTCGTAAACACATGCCACTCGGTTACCTCCCTGGTACGCAGAGTGGTCAAAAAGCACGCGGGTCTCCACGAGAAGCAGGCGAGTCACCTAGTTCATGCGTTAGCCCTCAGTAAAATTCTCTATTCTATACCATATGTCACACTCACACAACAACAAATCAACAAACTCTCAGCAGCATTAAACACATTATACAAGGCCTCTATAAACCTTCCCATCTCCACCTCCAACCAAAAACTATACGAAACGGGCCTCTTTCTCCCCCTCACCTCTCTTTTGCACCTGCATCGGGATCGGCAGATAGCCCGCCTCTCAGGAACACCGCAGGGTAGATGGATCCTGGAGCAGGCAGGACTTTCCCCCATAGACCTCCCCTTACATATACCTACCCCAGCCCTACCGTTAAATCTGCGCTTCGCCCCTGTGCCTCGCCGCATGTCCCCGGGCCTCAACGACGGTCGCAGGAGGGCGCAAGCTATCCATCACAATCCCCCTTTCAGACACACACCATAGCATACTCTGATGCATCCATCTCCAACACAGGAGATACGGGAGCTGGGGCATATGCAATCTACACACCACAATCCCCAACCTCCACAGTTCACACCTGCGGTCCATATAGCAACCCTCCAAATATCATCACACTAGAAATAGTTCCCATTATACATGCTATCCAAACCTTCTCCCAACTACCTCTTACATCAGCTTATACAATCTATACGGACTCCCAGGCAGCCATACGCGCTCTGCAGCAACGCAAAATCCCACCAGATCTCAGATCGGTCCTCGATGAAGCTCTACGCGCACTAAACCCATCCTCTGTCACCGTTCGGTGGGTCCCTGGTCACAGCGGGATCACAGGTAATGAGTTGGTTCATCAACTCGCTCGCGAAATGCAAATCCGAGCGCCTGTGATCCCGTGGCCTAGCCCCCGACTAGTGACGATGCCTTAATCTACAAACGCTCAATCAATTTCTATTACAAGCAGCTCCGTAACTCTCAACAACGACTACCTCGACCCCACCCGAACCTCAATGTGGCACAAACTCACGTCCTCCGAAAAATCCAAACGAACACCGTTCTTACTCCCGCTAGGCTTTTTCTTCTTCGACGTCGTTCTGATCCTTCATGCCCTAACTGCCCCTCCCCATACGCCAACCTGGAACATTGTCTCCTACAGTGCCCTATTGCACTATCCACACCGTTCCTCCCTAACCCCCCTCCCCTTTCCTGGAGTGCTTGGCTGGCGTCAGACGAACCGGATGACCAAATGGCCTTGGTGTTACAAGCCATGGATGTTTTGAACACTTAATTTGTGCTCAATATTAAAGTGCATTCTCTCTCTCTCTCAGCTGTATGACTTGAGAGGGGTACGCGGGCATGCGCCCCCCCCCCCCTCCCCCTCACGTCATCAAGCACGCGCCACTAAATCGTATGCTCAAGGGCGACGTCGTCTTTGGCGTCGTCCTTGAGGTCGTCCTAGAGATCGTCTTAGACGTCGTACTTGAGGTTGTCATAGACGTCGTCCTCTAGGCGTCGTCCTTGACGTCGTCCTAGAAGTCGTCCTAGGCGTCGATCCTGACGTCATCCTAGAGGTCGTCCTCTAGCGTTGTTCTCAAAGTCGTCCTAGACCTCGTACTCTAGACGTCTTTCTCGATGTTGTTCTAGACGTCGTCCTTGAGGTCTTTCTAGAGGTCGTCTTAGAAGTCGTCCTAGACTTCGTCATCGACGTCGCCGTAGACGTCGTCCTTGGGGTCGTCTGAGAGGTCACCCTCGGCGTCGTGCTAGACGCCTTCCTTGACGTCGTTCTACAGGTCGTCCTAGACACCGTACTTGGTGTCGATTTCTACAGGACGTCATCCTCGACGTCGTCCTAAACTTTAATACGTGTAGATACACTACTCGAAAACTTTTCACCTGCGGTACTATAATGCTTTTGCCTTCCTACAGGTAAGCAGTCTTAACTGTCCTCTTGAAATTTTGGAAGTACTTTACAATTACATTTATTAGGAAGTAATCCAAAAGTGATATGACCACATTTTTTGTGCATGTGTCTCTCCATTAGCTCAAAATGATTTGGACATTTTGTTTTGAGCATATTCGCTGGAGACTTGAGCTCATAGTTTAAGCAACTGCCTCCTTTGCAAAGAACTGTTGCAGCCGTACGCATTCCGCAGAAAGCGCGCGCAGAGAAAAACAAGCGAAGGACCAAGGATGTCAATTTCAGGATACAGAAAAATACCACACTGCGCCGAAGCGCCACCACACACTATTTTTTTAATTGATGTATATGTCTGGAAGGCTATCGCATCGCCATCCGTTGGTTCAGAATCACACTATAGCCAATGTTGCGGCTGCACCTCAAGTGGGTAAGTCGTTGCTTCAATCTCCAAGCAGATGCAGAGTTTTCTCACAAGCAATGTAAAGCATCGTGCAAAAGTATGGTCCGTGTCATTGTGTGGACACGATTCCTACCTCATATAAAAATATTTACAAAAACAAATAATGACACCCGTATGGCTCTCCTGATATGTAATCACCCAAAACAAAAAGTGTATGAACTATGGGAGACAGGCAGCTGCAATTGTCATTTCGAAAATAATAAAAGTAGAGAGTGCTTAATGTTCCAGCGTTTGAAATTACAAAAATACTACACATGGCGCTGCGACATCTGGTTTACCTTATTTGTCACAGGATGTTTTTGAAGCTTTTGACTCCGCTGTTTCGACCTACGTCCTCCCAGGAGTACATAAATATGTCGTGTTTTAGAAATAAAACTATAATTATGAGCCCAAAAAGAGGTCATTGTCGTTCGGAGAACTCCAGCGTACAAAAAATATCGGGCCGAACTACTGCCGTTTCCGGTCCTCTGACCCTACGATGAAGCGGAGAGTAATAAAACTCGACCGGAAGTTCGTTTATTAAGGTGTTTTCTACCACGTGCAGCGCTCATAGGACAAGGAACTTCTGTCAAAAGCGTAGCATAATGGCAGCCATGCTGATATGCTTGCTCGCCATCACAGCTTTCCTAACTCCACGATGCTCGAGCAACAGCCCGTCTTATCCCGAGTTGAATCCAGCACTTGGGACAGTACCAGGACGTTTCTACGGTACGTGCATTTAAAAACATGCAGCTCGTGAATTTGTACGCAGTATTGGAAGTTACGGAGCGTATAGTGTTCTTGTACCTGACGTCACTTCCGGACAGCCTACCAAGCAGCGTGCTTGAAAACATAATGAAATGCGACGTCAATAAGCCATACCGGTGCGGTGACACGTTCCGCATTTTGTTTTTCTATTCGCATACACGTAAGCGATTCCTCGGTCTCGTCCTTAGCGATCGTTTTTAGTGTTAGGAAAACGCAGGAGAAAGGCGACGGCTGTGACGATGAGTAGACTGAGGGTGCACAATTGGGAATGTACTTAGCACGCTTCAACAAAAGATCACTCCGTTTTTACTCATCTTCGGGCCGCTTCAGTGGCGTCTCCGTCAGCCTTTTGCCCGCCGAAAGAGCCTACACCTCTCACGCACCGACTAGTCCAAACATTATAAAAAAAAAAAAAACACGTCAGTATACAAATTGAGTATCAGTCGATACTGTCTTTGGGTTCCCGACCTTTTGAGTTGCCGCAGTCGATCTCGACCCAACAGAATTCGACCAGTCAGGAAAATACTGCATCCGAGCATGGAAACAGGTAGCGGACAGTAGGACGAAAGCCGACGACTGTCGGCTACCTGATTTCTGGCGGACATTACGAGCCGGACGCTGCGTGGAATAATGGTTCCATGCAAACACCCTACACTTCCTCGTGAGGCCCTCGGAAGAAGCAATCACCGCTTTTCTTTTCATTGGCCTAGCTAATGAGCAGGGCGATGCATATCGCTCCCTCAATGAACACATGATCTCTGTGTCAATATGATCGGACATGTTTTGGTCAGTCATACTCTTTGACTACGGCAGGTTAAGAGCCGTATATAGAGAGTTTGGCCATTTATTAGGAAGTGTAGGAGGCAAATCAGAAGGCGCCATTGGCCTAAAGCGTGCTGGGCGTGTTCCAGGCCTTCAGAGATTCGAACGTAACTATCCAGAAGCATTGAATAATACCCTGGCGGTGGTCGCAAGAAACAAAATAATTCCGTCGGAGTGCTCTCGGTGACTCAAATTATGATGCACGTAATATTTTTATCATGATCACGAAAAATCAAAATCTTAGAGAACAATCGACGTGATCCGTGCGCCAGGCGCCGAGGGCCGGGACTATGCCGTCCGAGCGGTCAAACGTCGTCCGAGCAAAGGAGAGTTCGAGTGACACATTCGATTCTTGCATCTTTATTGCAGAATCATGATCGAAACATCACGTGTACTATATTTTCAGTCATAAAGTGTTATTTTATAACTCTTACGCACTTATTAAAAGTGTTTCTTGCTACCACCACTGGGGGATTGTTTTCGGCTTCTGCTTGGAGAGAGAGCCTGTCCAAGCCTTCTAACTGCTACGAGTGCACGCCCAGTTTCTGCCCTCTCCTCCCATCACCCAAACTTTCTCTATATACCGCTATAGACAGAATGATTCGTGGCCTCCCCTTTTGGATTCTATAAGCCTTCGTTGAACCAACCAAATGACGCCAATGATTGATCTTTCGTGTGCAGTGCGCTGCACTACACTCGGGGAGCACCTGGGATTGTAGATGCTCCTACCATCAAATACAGCCGGAGCGACCGCGTTATCCTGCGCCGAATCCGCACCAAAACTGCAGTAACGCCTGCCCTGCAGGCAGACTGGACAGAGCCAGGCGAGTCCGACACCCCGATGACCCCGGGCCCGTTATCGCAGGTGACTGCACTCGATGCGGGAGCGATAGTCCAGAAACTACAATACATCTTCCCTTGGAGTACGAGAGCCTGTACGCTCAAGGCAGGATACCATTCATGACCTCCCCGCTTGCCATCGGCCCAAAACATTCGTAGAGTGGACATGATCAAGGAGCGATATACAGCACATGAATATCTAGCTGACCCTTTGCGAAAGTTCATTCGAGAAGCCGGTGTCCTGGACTATTTTAAACAATTTAATCCTCATCTCTCAAACCTCATCTTCCCCACAAATGACCTAAGTTCAAGGTGGTGGAAAAATATTAAAATACGTCTTAAACAAACAAGAATATCCTAACAATAAAAAAATTCAATATCTTTACGATTACATTAATTTCTTGGATACCAATTTAACTGTTAGGTAAACATCTTCGAAAGAGATCCATCTGGTTGGGGAAATGAATTAAGTTAAAAGATAATTCTCCGACCGCAAAACGGTGAAAAGAAGTCCCAACATTTCGACGCCTACGTGGCGTCTTTTTCAGGGCCCGTTTGCTCGAAGCCGGTTAACTTTAACCGCGGTAAAAGTTAACCGCCTTTTTTCCTACTAGGTACGTACAAGGACCTAGCCAAGTTTAACGAGGGCTGGATGTTCTATTATGGTGTGGTAGTTCGTGTCTCCTAGTGGATGTAGCGGATATTAAATACCCAATTCACACGGCAGCGTAAAGGTACCTTTGGCACAGCTACCTGTAGTAAAGGGAGCTGGAGGCTGTAATCACACGGCCCATAAAGGTCCCTTTCGCTAAGGGAGGATTCTGTGTTAAACGGAGCTTGCCAAGCTCCCTTTACAGCTACAGGGAGTAGCCTCGGGCCTACGAATTCAAAATAAAAATCACAGATATATAAGTATATCTTGTTTAATGCATCATAACAAATTGAATATGTATATGTAAGCAAATTATGAAATGACTGTGAACGCAAATGTGATGGAATAATACATTATCGAGGAAGCATACTCCAGCTAGCTGGAAGCAGCGGCGGCAAGTGGAAAACAATGTGTGCTACGAACCCGAACGCGAAGGACCACTGCGAGCTCTTTTTCGAGGTTGTAGACGAGTCGTCCGACTCTCCGCCCAGGACCTTTTATCCTCGTCGTCGTCCATCCCTTTCGATGGCGTAACTGTCGTAGCCGTGAGACTCCGACGTGTTTCGTTCTGCCGGGTACTATTTAGCTACTTCAGTGACAACTTTGCGGAAAAATGTAGCTTCTAAACAAACAATGAAAGCCGTTTACAACTCCCTGTAACGCCGAATTAGAGCGCAGCTCTTGAGGAGGGGGGAAGGCGCGGAGGGGGGGGTCACCTGACCTCGGGGCAGTCACGTGACCCCGGGGCGGTCACGTGACCTGGGGGGCCACGTGACCTGGGGGTCACGTGACCTCGGAGGGAGTCACGTGGCCGGGGCGTCACGCGACCTCGGGGGGGGGGGGTCACGTGACCTGGGGGTCACATGACCTGGGAGGGTCACATGACCTTGGGGGAGTCACGTGACCTTGCGGTTACGCCGACGGCGACGCCGCTCAAGCCGGAAACGGGCGCCTAAGAGCTGCGCTCTAAAAGGTCGCCCACCTCGCAATGGAAACTCGTAACAACGACTCCTGTTCTAATATGCCTGTCATGAGAGCGGCGCGCGCCCTGCCGTACCCTCTCCTCTTTCTTCCTCAATTCACCAAAACGACCGCGAGGGGCGCTGCCAACTGACAATATCGCTCGCGGCAGCGGAGAACGGGAGATTTGACGTCTGCTATTGTGATACCAGTAGGGGTGTGCGAATAGTGCTTCAAATCGAATAGTGCGGTGTCATCCCTGGCATTAACAGCACAAAGAGAGTGCAAACGCTATGAATGACGTGGTGCTGTACAGGCGGAACAGCGCACCCGCAAAACAGTTACTCAAGTTCACGCACACAAAAGAAAGACAAACTTAATTACGCAGCGCTGGCTCACTCTTTGGTATATTTACACTTTCCTCTTCGTCTTCTTTTGGTATTATGGACTAGGGCCAGTGGCGTACCAACTTGTATTTGAGTGGGAGGGAAAACCAGACCCTAGACCCCCCTCCCCCAGTGCCGGGGGGGGGGGGGCGGTGCCCTTGGTATCCCTTGGGCGCCGCCGGCCAGTATTTGCCCTGCCCAGTGGCGGCTATTTCAGGGGGGGAGGGGCAAAACACATGCCTTGCCTCCTCACTCTGAGAAATGGGGAAGGGGGCAAGCGACCCCATTCGTCCCCCCCCCCCCCCGTTGGCCATGGAGAATAATTGGGTCTTTTAGAGTGCAGCTCTTAGGCACCCATTTCCAGCTTGAGCGGCGTCGGCGTAGCCGTCGCCGTCGCCGTCGCCGTCGGCGTAACCGCGCGGTGCATGATGGGTAAATTTCCCCGCTAAATTTAGCGGAAAATTTTCCCCTCTAAATCTAGCGGAAAATTTCCCCCGCTTCCCCGCTAAATTTAGCGGAAAAACTTTCCTCGCTAAATCTACCGGAATATTTTCCCTGCTAAATTTAGCGGAAAATTTTCCCTGCGAAATTTAGCGGACTATTTTCTCCGCCCACCACCCCTCGAGGTCACGTGACCCCCAGCCCACGTGACCCCCCCCCGAGGTCACGTGACCCCCGAGGTCATGTGCCCCCCCCCCCGTGCCTTGCCCTCCTCCTCAAGAGCTGCGCTCTAATTCGGCGTTACAAGGAGTTGTAAACGGCTTTCACTTTTTTCAATAAAATGGTAAACCGTAAACCAAAATGTGGAACTAAAATTGATGTTAAAATAAATAAAATTAGCACTCAGTTGCGAGCGTCCGGCCGCGCCAGTTGCGCCGAGATGGCCGAGCGCCCAGCACCAGTTGATCATGATGATGTTGCAGCTGTTCCCTTTGAATCGGGCGATACCGAACCTAGCTCGTGCCCAGCCAAAAAAACAGGATCGGATGCGAGCGCCACCTCGTGGCGTTTGGCTACAATACGATGGCAGACGGGCCGCAATGGGAGAGCGAGCCACCTGACAGGCATCTTAGTAGAGGAAGTGATCCCATAGTAGAGATCAGTGGTTGCTCGTAAACGCAGATGATATAGGGCCAGTGTCGCCAGACGGGTCGGTCGTTTGAAAGCTAGACTCATTTAGGCTGCGTCCTTCAACTTGGGGAAAAAATAGTGCCGCAAAAGCAGATACGAATAATATTTATGTTTTGAACGTGATATTTCACACAAAATAATCCAAAACTGCGAGTCAAACCGATCTCGAGGAATAATTGTTTATCACGCGCTCCTCTTTGGGTCTTCTCGCGGTCTAGCAGGAGTGCAATTGACATCAACTCAAAGTGCTCCATTTATTTATCGTGTGATCAAGAACGCCGTTTACTACAGGTACCTTCAGCTAAGGGACCTAAGCTAAAGGTACCTTTACGCTGCCGTTCGATTTGGGTATTAAAGGCATTCTTTCAAAAACGTTTTAAGAAAGAGGGACCCAAGTACGCGCGCTGTCGGGTTTGCGTGACGCAGAGCGTAATATGTTCGAGCTTAAGAAAAACATTTCGTTGCCCGTGGTGCAAAAATGAGTAATGTAAGACCCAATCAACTTGAGTTTGCCAAATTATTCATTGGCTCGCTGTCTCAAGTCAAGATAAGGTTCGTTGAAATTTCCTTTTCAGTGCGAAAGAGGACGACGCAGTTCAGTCCTAGAAACAATAAGAAAGAAGTGAGCAATGATAGGCAGGCGGCACAGCGACAGCGTGGTTAGCCAGCGTGTTAAGAATAATTACATAAAACCTTCGTCATGCAATGAAAATTGCGTACTTTGGCTTCAGTCGAAATTTAGACGCAATGTGATTCTAAGTGTCGTCAATGCCTTGCCGATCAAGTCAAGAAAATCCACTAGGATTCCAAAGACGTTATCATTTCGACAATTACTGCGTCCCTTGATGCTTGGGAATAGGCAGAATCGAAATACGATCTAGAAAAGAGGGTGAGATAATTGCTCATACTTTGCGATTTAAGTGAGGGAAGGCGAATTGAAAGGCCTCCTGCACTTTTCATTGCTCTTAAACGTGCCCAATAGTGCAGCGAGTGCGACATATTTGTTCCAAAGCGAGCGATGCTCGCTCGTAGAGGTACTGCCATGTTTCCACGCCGTTTGCACTCTTCTCGTCTCGTGACCTGAAATCCCCCTCGTAGGTATATGCGGTTATCTTTCTGCCGCGGTTAAAGTTAACCAGCTTCGAGCAAACGGGCCCAGAGGTTGCTGTAGGTCGTATGAGAGAGGCACATCTTCAACCTCTTCGCCTTTGTAAATGAGAAAACATTATTTCCTCTTTTTAGGTAGGCGATGTTTTGGTCAGTTTTCTTGTAAAGTGACGTGTACCTTGCCCGTGCACAGGCGGTAAGGCACCTAGAGATCTGTTAATCTTTCCTGGAGTCTGTTGGATGTGCCAAGATTCCAAGAGAAGCCTTTTTCGGAACTTTGGCTCCGTGTCCATCACGCACGCATGAGCGAAGTCAGTCGGATGGTCATGCGCTTCGCAGCGTTCGGCATCTCAGCTGCGCTCATGGTCAAAGTTAGGCGCATCGTTCTCGTGCTGGCGCATGCTTCTGTGAAAGTTGTTTGCCTCGTAAATGTAGGTGGCTGGGCACACTTCGCAAGAAATCTAAGTGATATATTGCAAAGGGATTTAGTGATTCCCCAGTGACCAAAACACCACCTACTTAAAAGACGAAATAATGTTTTCTTATTTATAAAGACGAAGATGTTGAAGCTGTGACTGCCCCATGACCTATAGTCACACTTGAAGAAGAAGCTAAGTAGACTTTGAAACGTCGGCACTTCCTTTTACGGTTTCGCGGTTGGAGAATACTCTTCTAATTTAAATCAATTTAGCTGCTATATGTTTTGCGGGTGATACGTGATATTGTATACGCATTCTGATAACAATTCGACAATTCTTTCCAATTCATCTTTGCAGTGCCTGCCCCTTCAAGAGACGTGGCACGAAGTATACAGGAACTATGAGACGGACCCTGTGTTTGGCTATGCGCCTTGTGCTCAATTTTCTAGCCAGGGTCCCGCAGTAAATGGATCCTACCCACTGTTCTGGCAAACTGCAGATGGCTCCGCGTAAGTACTTTATCAATATATGTGTTATAATATATGCAACAAAATCAAACTATCGTTATTGTTGGCAACTTATTTTGTACCGAGTTTTTTTATATTTATCTCGATATAAAAATTATCTGTTCGTGAAGAAACGTAAAAACTGAAGATCCGACTCAAGTGAATTCAATTAAGTCGGGTTGGCGTTTCGAAATATTTCTAATAACTATTCCTACGAAGTTTCCCACTGCGCACAATTAAACGAAGGAGTCTCAACGACAATGTCAGAACAAAGAAGTGTTTATTTTTTACCTCGCTAATTTTAGCTGCACAACAATTTTACCTCCACAAATACCCGTCTACGATTCTTTTAAGAGCAATCAAATGTTACACTATTTTGTTCGTCGAACAAAATTACTTTGTAGGTTTTGCCGTTTATAAGCGCGCGAAACAAACAGATGAATCTGCAACTTCAAAGAAAATGCTATTATTCTGATTGGTTTCATTTCAAGGCCGCCACCACCACAAAATACTGTGCTTATTTTATGCAGATATAGTGTTCTGTTGTTGGACTTGCATAGGGTTTTGTCCAAGACTTCATTCTCGGGTCTTATAATTAACCTGCACGATTCGTTTCTTTCGTGAAAGCTGTTGTAAGGTGACATACACTAACCTCACCGAACCATTCTTGCTTTCATTTTTAATTGTTTATAAAATTACGGAACTGGTCGGTGCAATTGCGTGATTCGTATGGTGTACGGATGACAGATTATAGAGAGCGAAAATTCGTTAATTGTACGCAATTTGGGGTTTCGCATTTTCCGCAAAAATAGTTGTTGAGCCCTTCAAGCGTTTTCAGTAGTCGTGCACTAAACATTCGAATCGAATCATGCATAATGTAAAAAGCGTAAAGTTTCTTGCGCCCGCATAGAATCCACACGAGCTCATTTAATAGCTCTACTTAAATATTAAGTCTGGTATTGCACATTGTCACGATTGTGAACCGGAGGAGGAAGAGAGAAGAGACGAGAAGGAGACCGAGGCGTGGTGTGGGAAAAAGGAAAAAAGAAGAGGTGTGGAACGAGCATCAAGAGGAACGAGACAGCACTGGTCCGGTGAACAGCACGGCGACTTCGGCTACGCTCCGGAGGAAGCCCGCCGAGGCCCGCTCCCGGGAGTCCACCGTTAACCAACGGGGCGACTTCAGCTACGCTCCGGAGGAAGCCCACCCGAGGCCCGCTCCCGGGAGTCAACCGTTAACCAACGGGGCGACTTCGGCTACGCTCCGGAGGAAGCCCACCCGAGGCCCGCTCCCGGGAGTCCACCGTTAACCAACGGGGCGACTTCAGCTACGCTCCGGAGGAAGCACATCCGAGGCCCGCTCCCGGGAGTCAACCGTTAACCAACGGGGCGACTTCGGCTACGTTCCGGAGGAAGCCCATCCGGGAGCCCGCTCCCGGGAGTCAACCGTTAACCAACGGGGCGACTTCGGCTACGCTCCGGAGGAAGCCCATCCGAAGCCCGCTCCCGGGAGTCAACCTTTAACCAACGGGGCGACTTCAGCTACGCTCCGGAGGAAGCCCATCCGAGGCCCATTCCCGGGAGTCAACCGTTAACCAACGGGGCGACTTCGGCTACGCTCCGGAGGAAGCCCACCCGAGGCCCGCTCCCGGGAGTCCACCGTTAACCAACGGGGCGACTTCAGCTACGCTCCGGAGGAAGCCCACCCGAGGCCCGCTCCCGGGAGTCAACCGTTAAAGGGCCTCTGACACGCCAAAAAAACATTTTTTTTTTCATGCTAGGCGTGGAAATGGCATGTCAGGACATCACAAAAAATATTTCACTATAGAGTTGCGTAGTTTTTTTTATAAAAAATAGAAATACGAAGCCCAATTCAAAGTTCCCGCCGTGCACTGTGACGTAACAGTGTACCGCAAGGTGTCGGGGCGGTCAGAAGGGAGGCATCGCCGGAAGTCACGTGAGTTGTATCGCTCCTCGTGCTTACCGCGAGCGCGTGTAATATGTTTTTTATATTTTTGTTATTCTCCGCATCTCCACGAGCGGTCCAAGCAGACAAGGTTTCTTTTATTTGCTTTTCATCGCTTAATGTTGCTGTAAAGGTAGAAGAAGCGGAGTCAGTGAATTGACATATACCTTGGAATTGACGTGATTAACTACAATGCCTAGAAGGTGCTGTGTGAGGGACTGTCCCGGTATTTCAGCAGCTGAAGAAGAGATCACACTGCATGCATTTCCGAGAGACATACATCGGCCGCATGTGCACCTAGTAAACACGTTCTACTCATGTTCTAGACAAAATACGTACTTTGTGCTCGACGTTTACTTGTACTTGGTACACAAACCAGTTCGTATTCTTTAGACGGCAGGCATCTTTAGCCTGGAGAGTATCCGATGATTCAACGACCTCGGTGTCTGAACTTTCAGCAATGCGATCGGGCGTGTCGTATGCTAGCAATCCTAATTTCTGCGAGCGTTCTAAATTTTTTTCTTCAAAACTTGTTAGCTTGTTTTGCGCCCAGTATAGCCCTGTATTATCGGACTGACGGCATGCACTCGTACACTGGCTTGTACTCGCAACGCTTTCATCATTGACCTCCGTCACGTCGATCCACTGACTTTTCGTCCTCAAATTTACAGCACGCAAAACGAACCACCGGTGCAGCGATAAACAGCTAGTGGAACTGAAACTTCGTTTTCTACAATCGCTCGTACAAAGAGCAGAATAAAAAAAAATCGTAGGCACGGTCGCGGAGAGCACGAGGAGTGAAACTCACGTGACTTACGGTGAACCCACGCTTAGTGACGTAGGTCGATGCCTCCCTTCTGACCGCCCTGACACCTTGCGGTACACTGTTACGTCACAGTGCACGGCGGGAACTTTGAATTGGGCCTGGTATTTCTATTTTTTATAAAAAAACTACGGAGCTCTATATTGAAATATTTTTTTGTGATGTCCTGATATGCCATTTCAACGCCTAGCATGAAAAAAAAATATATTTTTTGTTGGCGTGTCAGAGGCCCTTTAACCAACGGGGCGACTTCGGCTACGCTCCGGAGGAAGCCCACCCGAGGCCCGCTCCCGGGAGTCCACCGTTAACCAACGGGGCGACTTCAGCTACACTCCGGAGGAAGCCCACCCGAGGCCCGCCCCCGGGAGTAAACCGTTAACCAGCGGG
>JAZHYW010037816.1:0-39477 GCA_037355805.1 Ixodes ricinus | reverse complement strand
CGCCACGACGTCAGCTGATGGTGAGCCCCGCCAACATCTGAGTGAGAAGACAGCGGCAATAGCCTGTTGCGTCGTGTGCGGCGGACGGAGCGGCATCCCAGCGAGAGGCTCCGGGAGTCAAGGGACTCAAGGAAAACGCCACGACGTCAGCTGATGGTGAGCCCCGCCAACATCTGAGATGAGAAGACGGCGGCAATAGCCTGTTGCGTTGTGTGCGGCGGACGGAGCGGCATCCCAGCGAAAGGCTCCGGGAGTCAAGGGACTCAAGGAAAACGCCACGACGTCAGCTGATGGTGAGCCCCGCCAACATCTGAGATAGAAGACGGCGGCAATAGCCTGTTGCGTCGTGTGCGGCGGACGGAGCGGCATCCCAGCGAGAGGCTCCGGGAGTCAAGGGACTCAAGGAAAACGCCACGACGTCAGCTGATGGTGAGCCCCGCCAATATCTGCGTGAGAAGACGGAGGCAATAGCCTGCTGCGTTGTGTGCGGCGGACGGAGCGACATCTAAGTGAGAGACTCCGGGAGTCAAGGACTCAAGAACGACGGAAGGAAACATCGCGGCGGAGCCACAGGGACGCCTTGGGGAACTGTGACGACACGGCAAGACCCTCGTTTCCAGGTAAGACCCAGGGTTGTTTCCTCCGAGGCTCACAATGTCCAAAACACAATATCAGGGGCTAAGGGCGAATCTTTGAGGGCAGAAAATGGAGTAGGTAGCAGGTCGGCAGCTATAGCTCGTGAAATTCTTAGACTCTAACTTGAAATTAAGAAAGTAAAGCTGGCCCAGATTCAGGCGTTGAGTGAAAGGGGTTCGAGGGACTCGACAAAAAATGAGAGAACTCGGGAAAGAATTCGGCGCAGTCCTCGCGCCGATGCCGGAGTTTGCAGCCCTCGCTCCGGCATGGTCTAAGAGCGCTGAGACTAAAATGAGTCCGGAGAAAGACCGCAAAGAGAATGCATACGGCGATGACTGCGGCGGCCGCGAAGTGAAAATTGAGAGGAGAGCTGGCGCCGACAAGGCAGAAGCACCCGCCGGTGATCCGGTGACGCAAGGAGGCGACAGCGAGAACGGGAGCGGTGGTGACGGTGGCGACGAGGGGGCGGACCTGGTTGGCGACATCGAGCGCAGGGATCCAGGGAACCCCGGCGCACCGGTCACCGTTGCACTGGGGAGGCAAGGGCCGTCCCAGGCTGGAGAGAAGCAGCTGCTCAGGGGTGCAGCGACCGGTCGGAGTCGGCGTTCGAGGGTGCTCCGGGTCAGACCCTGCATCGGTTCCGGGCTACGACGCGGATGACCACGGCGAGAACGTGGAGGACGGCGAGAGGACGGCGAAAAGGGCCCTGATTCCTCCGATCCAGGCGTCGAGACGGAAGCTCCGACTGCGGAGAGGCACCGACTTCGGGACCGGGGCCGTGTCGTCGCCGAAGGTCAAGCCGGCGGTGCATCGCAGGGCGACGCCCAGGAAGAAGGTTGCGTCGCGATACTCCAGAAGGGGGAGTCCGGACGGAAGGTGCTGCGGGGGAGGCAGGCGCAAAATGGGCACAGAAGAAAAGCCACTCCGGCCGGTGGCCAGAGCTCGCATGCGAGGACAGCAGACTTTCAGCTTGAGCTCGGGACCAGCGAGTGTCGTGTACTGCGCGCCGCCCCGAGCAATTCTCGCATCTTCGAGGGCAACGAGCTGGACGACAAGGCGGCCAAGATTAGAGGGTAGACGGCTACTGGGGTTGTGTTTCGCCTTAAGATACGTTTATTTCACTGCCCCCTGATTAACTTTCCTTTTGCTTTTCGGTCGGCCCCTCGGTATTTCATATTCTACATAATATTTTTGGTATATAGTCTTTATTCTCCGCGGGAGAAGTTTGTCAGTCATCACTATATTTTGAAACGTGCAGGTCGAGGCTTGAAAGAGCGTAGAGAAAGTGCTGGCGGAGACGCTGAGAGATTATCTGTAGTTCCCTTACTGGAGATTTCGCATTTCTTTTTCTTCAAGTCGTATAGGTTTTGTTCTATTTCGAACGTTTATTTTGACTAGTGCGAACTTTATTAGGAATAGAGTGCCTTGTGGTGTTTGCAGTCATACTGTAGAGCTTTGCGATTTGCGGGTTTAGATATATCTATATGGACATTGTGGAATCTGGAATGTACCACTCTGGGTCTTGCTCTGTGCAGCGTGTCTCCGAAGTAACGGACAGTGTGGACTGATGTTGCGCGAACAACAAGTGTACTTCCAACATTCTTGCTGGGGAGGTGTTAAGTATGGAGAAATCCTGCTTATTATTTAAGGTGATTTTTGTTAGAAAAGTTTATCTTTCCGGAGTTGCTTTGGCATTGTTTTTTTTTTAACTTTCTATGTCGGGTTCGGCGTTTTGGAGGGAGCATTCGCGGGGTCATCGCGGCCGAGGTGGGAGAGCCTCCCCCGCGGTCGTTAACAAACGTCTCGGGTTTCGGTACGAAGAGAGCCCCCGCTTTGGGCTGCGTGTGGCTTTTAACCAAGTGTTCCTGTGTATAGAGGGTTTCGCCGCTTAGTAACAAATTGTCGCTTTTTACCCGACGTAATAATTTAGCTGTTGGCGCCAGCCAGTCTGGCAAAAATGCAGGGGTCGATTCTAGAAGGAATTTGGATTTGGCGGTTAGAGCGACAGGCTGACAGCTCGCCGACCATTGGGCAACAGTGTACCACGTGGGAGTGGTGAAATTTGAGGGGATTGGTCGATCCCTGAGGGGAAAGGAGGCTCCTGCGAGCCTACAAAGGACTCCGAGAGGATTCTCGGGGATTGGCTTCGATTCGATTATGGAAGACTGGGAACAAAAGTTTGGGGTTTTAATTTTGGAATTTTAACTCATGACTGTTGAGTTGTTTTGTTTCATAATAAACGTGGCCACACTGGCCACTGTAAAGCCAACCATTGTCGCAATGTGTTCAGCGGGATCGAGCAACTTTTAGTTTTAGTTTTTTATTTTTTATTATCAACTTCCCGGGGGCTGCTGTCATCGGGCGAGCACCATCATCGGTCGTCACCATCCGGACCAAGGACGCCCCTACCATCCCACGGAAAGTTGACTACTTACCTTGTCTTTTTTGTTCCTTTTTGTTTTTCCATGTAATTGCTACATTGCCAATCATAAGCAAAAATGCCTTACATCGGCGAAACAGCCGGCATTGAAGCCAAATTCTAACACTTGTTTGTAAATACGGTCCAAAATTTGCCAAAAAACAAAAACAAATCGCAAGTTAAGACAAATTCAGTAATTTTTTCCTCCGAAAAAAATACCAATGATCGGCTAAATTAAATAATTCATTTGGCAGCTACAAACATTTTACCCAAATTGCAAAATAATTTTAATGACTGCACTAAGCTTTTTTTATGGCCTCCAGCGCTGAAGCTCTGCACAAGCCATGGCGCCATCATTTTTGGTAGTACAAGCTCACCCGGCTGATCCTCGCATTATTTATCGCATCTCCGTAGAGCTTTTGTCTTTATGTGTAGTGCAGGAGTAGTAAAAAACACCTTTCGATGTCTGAAATCGGCTAGATTAAACGCCGCAAGACAATCGAAAGTGTTAGATTCATGCCATCATACCTAAGGTAAGCGTCTCTCATCTCTGCGTGGTGACGACAAACCCTCTGGCGTTCCGACGCTTTTTTTTGCCCTTTTTTTGGATCGCCCGAAATGGCGTCTCTTGGCTCACTTTCTTAGCGCTTAAACTTGACCTGTCATTCAACAACGTGCGATTTCTTTTTGCGTGTGATTGCGCGTTTTCTATTAAAGCAGGTACAACGGCCAAAGCTACAAGCGCGAGCTAGCCCAATTCCTGTTTCCAGCATAGCCTCCTATATAGACCATTCAATTTAACGCTCTCTGGGTGGCACCATTTTGTTCGACCGCAGCGCCCTCTCCATACATCCGGGAAATTCAGCAGGTTCGGCGGGGCAAAACGAGAGAGAGGGCACGCGCCCGACTCCGCCAGCAGACGACAAACCGGGAGGTTGCCGTTCTCCATCTTTGAGCTGTATCGGCGGGCTGTACGACATATCGTACTGTCGCTCGTGGCTGCCGTTGTGAAGTGGTTCGCGTTCTTAGAATAGTTATGTATACTCCAAAATCATCCTATAGCTCTCTTGTTGTTCTATTTCTGTAAATAATCAACTAAAATATCTTTTTTCTGTTACTTAAATAGCAGTTGAGTCAGCCGGCAGTACTACCCTCAACTACTGCGTGTATTGCGGCAGGAGAGTACGTTTTTATTTATTAATTCAGGCTTCCACTCATGGTCGCTAAAGGCCTACACCAGTACGAACTCTGTATAGTAAAAACGGTACAGCAACCGGATTTACTTTTCGCCAGAGAGACCAACCAATCTGACACAGTTTTACCTATTTTTTATTTGCGCGCAGGTAACAGCGCAATTGGACACTGTGAGTCTTTTTTATCTAGCATAGTATTACACGACAACTGGCATACAAATATCTGCGCATCCGCGCTCAAAATTTTCAAAATGACGCGATTTTAAACACAGTTCTCACGCCAGCCGGACGCTACCTACAGCCCACTCGGCGGAGGGGACGACATGCGGGGTGAGAGGGGAGTGATTTTTTTCTTTTACCCTCTCTGCTATGAACCTAATGGAACGGTCTATACTCATAAAGCCTGGCAAATCGCCACGAGAAGCGGCCGCCCAAATGTAAAAGGTAGAGCGGCAGAAAACGGGTGAAAGGAGAGCCACGTGACTGGCACCCCGCTGCGGCGAGACGCCGAATTACATCTTCCCGAGCGAACAGGTGTGTTTCGGGTCCTCGCCGCTGCAAAAAACTGTGCGCTGACGTCGAGGTTTCCCAAAAATGGCTCTTTGATGCTCTGTGCTGCAAGATCCCCGTGCTCCAAATCCGGAAGTCGGGCACTCTGGGGCTACATCGTCGAATTGCCAGGCTTTTTTCAGGATAGAGAAGCTATGCTTTGAGACATGTTTTGGTAGCGCGAGTGCTTGTTCTGCGAAAAAACGCTTTAATGCAGCGATTTCGAAACTCTCGTGCTTGTGGTTTTGCCTATTGTCTCAGTTAAAGGATAAAGGAGGTACATGTGTGGCAGTTTGAGACGCTTAAGTATCTACTACCTAAGACAAGTCCTTACAAATAATTTTTGCAGCGCCCCTGGGCAGTGCAAGAGGCCTGGTCGGCTTCTTGCACCTGGACAGTCATTTCGATGCCCTCGAGAAAAAAGGGAAAGGAGCTCCCCTCTTATCAGGATCCTTGTTTGTGCCTCCCGGATTTCTACAGGCGTCGCTATTCTCCTCCCAGAAGAATATAGAAGATTAACCTGTCACTATAAATTCTTACAAAAGCAGCTTCCCTCTCCTCCTTTTACATGGTGTTCAAAAGTATGCGATGTGACGTCAGTGCAAGGAGCCTATGGGTTTGTTAAGCTCAGAGTGCGGTTCTATCAGCCGCGAGCTGTTCGCAATTTTAGTGTTGCTTTTTCTATTGAGAGTTACAGACATTTCTAATAACATACGCTTTATTTCTTTTTACATTCCATAGACAGGGTGTGAGCGCAACTTCTAGCCACCATGACAGGGTGACAGAAATACTCAGTGTACCTATCCCAAGCAGCACAGAGTTGGCCAGTCATCGGCCAATGCTGGAATAGTCCTTGGCCAAGTGGCTATATATTGCGCGAGACTGGCCGGTGACTGGCCATTATCTGGCCACTGGCCAATGGCCACTGGCCATCAGCATCGGTCAACAGTGACACAATGAATGGCCACTTCTGGCCACTGGCCAAAGACTATCGCTAGACACGCCATTGCTTGGCCAAAATCCGTGCAGCTTGTGGATGTTTACCGTGTGCTCCTAGGATTTCTAGCTAGGAATGGCATGAGAGCTACAATCTAGACATTCCCCGGTGTCGATATTTTAAGTTGTCGATATGTACAGCCACGAAAAAGATGTAACAAGTAAAAGTTATTTCGATTATCGCGAAATGAAGGACATCACCGACGCCGCCGAGCATTGGTGATTGCAAGACAACGGCATTGGCAAACCATGCAGCTTACTTCTATGTGTTGCCGACCGATGGCGCCACACGACCAAACGTGAGGATGCGGGGCCTGGAGCGAATATCTCTCATAACGATGGGCTATTACGGCACGTACAAATGCTATTTGCACTGTGCTCTCAGAAACAAACCTTGAATACCAAAGCAAGCAACTCAAGACATCACAAAATTCTGCATTACAGAGATCGCCGCTCTAAAGGAAGCGTAAAAATTTAGAAAGATCGTCTGCTGAAACCAAGAACCGGCCAAGACCAGCCCCGCCGGCTCTGAGGAGGAAGCTCGGCGCGCACCTTAGGCGTCTGGGGGAGGTAGGTGCCCATCGCAGCTGCCTTGCCATTCACGAAGTAATTGAACCTGTTTCGAGATTGGTAGGTTTTTGAGTCGTTTTCAGGTAAAATGAACCAGATGAATCCAATAGGGAGTCATGAAAATGTGCCCACGATGCCTTCGGCAGATTGGCCTTTTACTTAAAGGGGCGCATGAAACAATTTTTCAACTTTTTTACTTGTCAGCACTCCTCAACTCACAAATCGCGCAGCATTACCAACACTACAGGAGTAGGGAAAGAAGGAACTCCCCGCTTGCTCGGACCCTCGTTTGTGCACCTGGACGTCGTCATCGTCCCCCAAGAAGATACACCCAGCCGCTCCAAATTCACACAAATGTTGCTTTCCCTTGTGCTGAGAGCGCTGTGGATTGCTCGTTGGGGTAGACATACTTCTATTTTTTGCACGTCATCACGCCCCATCGCGCATACCTACGCGCAGATAAGGGGGCCAGGTGATAAAAGGGAGGAGGCTGATTGGTCCGGCAATCACGTAGCTCTCACCGCACTGTCATCTTAGGGGTGAACGGAATACAGTGAGGCCGGGTGTCTTGTGATGTGCTTTCAGGTCGGGTGACGTGCTTTGGGTACCAAAGATGTATCAAAGTGAAAAGGTGGAGACCTTTAGAATGAAACGACGTAGGAAATATTCCGTTTATATTTTCATATTATCGTGCCGAAACGCAGGTTTTTTCTACTTTCTTTCTTTTGCACCACTAAGCGATATGCTTTTACTAAAATCCAAATCTAAATTCATATATCCAAGCCCAAAATTCAATTCATCACCCGTTTAAGAAACAAGTTACCTATTGTTTCATCCAAAGGATCAAGGAGGCATGTCGATGCCTTACAAGAAAATGTCGGGAGGCACCGCAGGTAGTCCTTGGCGGCTAGACTTCTCACATATGCGCCACGCACTGAGGGTTCTCAAAATCGAAGCAAAAACAATAGCCAATTGGAACTAACATACTCAGACTGGAATTTTGGCCAGTATTTGTTATAATTCACTTCCCCATATTCTGTACTTCGGTCCTGCTATCAGTCAGCTATACCAGACTTTTTGGTTCGTGGTTAGCTAAAAATATATCTATGGCTCATTATATGGCTCTCTTTAATTTTGGTTCTATAACATCCGATAGGTATTTTCACTGCTCTCTATATTCAGCGTGGCATAACATCCAAATGATTTTCGGGGCTTCTTTAGCTGCCTATAACTCGTGCTATGGTCTGATATAACCGTATATTCCTTATCCAACGTTTCCATTTAGTCGGCATGCTATACACCGTTCCAAGCAGGTCGATGCAGAAAGGGAAAGCTCTCTCGAACCAGAGCGCTGCGCCAACGCTCCGCTTACCCTTTCCTCGAAAGCTTGTCTGCTTCACGGAGTGGACTGTTAGAAAGCCCGTGCGCACTGTACGGAGGCAAGTTGTTTCGACAATGTTAGACGCCGCTTTGATATTATAGCGTGTTATCGCGCGTGACATGGCCTATGCAAGAAAAGAATCGACCGGGCAGCACTGTGCTGTAATCGGTTGTACAAATAACTACAAAAAAACACGTAAAATAAACGCCGATTCAGTGTGCGAGACCAACGCTGACAAACAGGATGAATGTGGGTGCGGCATGTTTACGCTGCCCCGGTTCCACGCTGCTTCGGACCTACGACGTCGGTGGCTGGCGAATTTAAACTGGAAAGACTTCTTGCCATCGAAGAACAGTCGTGTGTGGTCTGACCACTTCTTGGACGGCCGGCGAACTGCGGAGAACCTCGTGCCGTTCCTTCGCCTGGGAACGGAACGATGAAAAAAAAAACATATCCGTCGCACTTGCTATCTGTACTCGGTATTTATATATCGATTCATATTAAAATTTGAGGTTTTTATTATTTCAATTAAAGCAGACGTGGCAGCGCAGGTCTGAGCCGCTAACCGCGCAAATTGCCGGCGCCCCCAAGCTGCGACAACTCGAGTTCAGCGCAAATTCACATGCCGTAATTCGTGCCATCCTCGGCTTCGTTCAATCCTCAATTTCACTAGCGATCCTCAGTTTCACTAGCGATCCCCAATTTCGCTAGCGATCGAAACGCCGAGTTTGATTCGGGAGCGACGACTGCCCCAGAACCGCGCCAAAAATTACCCACAAAAAGAAGCCAGGAAAGCAGGATGCACTTTTCCGCATGCTTGACATACCAATTAAGATAGTGCTTTCCTCCATTGACGAAGACAATGAGCCGAGGGCGCCGAATACGGCAGCCGTGCCGGCAGAAGCAGCTGCGATCGGTGTGACTCAGTGAGCAGGGTAACAGTCCAGTAACGGCGGTCGGTCATTCGGGCGGGTTCAGATTCTCCCAAATGCCCGGATGAGGGTAGGCGGCGCTACACTCGTTAAAATGGCGCCGGCCAGGAAGCCCAGCTTGGAACGGTGTATAGCTGCCAATAGCTTCTAGCCTGGTTTCTTTAGCCGTCTACAGCTTGGTGTATGGTATGCTAAACAATGTTTTATGGTTGTCCCTTTAGTTCTCTCTAGCTGGCTTGCTGTAGCTACCCGTAGTTTATTGTACGGTTTCTTTGGCCGTCTATAGCTTTCAGACGTGTGCCTATCTTAAATACTATGCCCAAGATGCAGTATATCAAATACTTTTTGTGGTATTTTGGTATCATCCAAATACATTTCTTCTAGACTATTTGCTACTCTAACTTAATGAGAGTTCCTCCTATCTTGTGTTCAGTATCTGAAATACATTTTTTTTAACCTTGGACAAACTTTTTCGCTTGAGCAATCTACAGAACTACAGATCGTCAGACTCCAGGGTAAAACTGAACTCATTTCAAACATAGACCCAAGCGACCAAACACAGAACACGAAGCACGGCATGACCAAAAGGTCCAAAACGCACTGTCCAAATGCCTAAAAAAGACTAAATGGATAGCTAACCCCAAGTACACCCGCCTTTATGTATCCTCCTGCCCGCTTTTTTATGTTTTATTTGAATGGCAAGTTACGCTTAAAGCAAGCAAAGTGCTGATGACGTCATACGGATTTGACCTTTTGACTGCAAGCTAGAGTGGTTCCGCCAACGGACGATTGTGACGCCTAGTCTCAATACGGTCACAATGAACCACTATGGAAATCCCCGGTGCAGGGCCTTCTGCTGCGAAAAGGCGCAAGTTCGTTTTCAAGCGAGTGCAAGTCAAGGAAGCTAGATCCTGCTTACTTTATTGAGCTGCAGTGACCTAGACTGGGCTTTCCAAAAGCTCCTTGTGTGCCTATTGTTGCTTAACTTTTACTTCCAAGCTCGTTCAAAAGCATTTATTTTGTCTCCTTCCGAATGCACACATCGTTTCATTTTCTATCCGAATGCGCATATTGTTTTATTCTCAGAATCCTCAAACCCCGTTAATGGTTGGAAATGGTCTCGTAGACACTCTCTTTTCTTAGAGGAGCTGCGCAACGATTTTAACGTTGAAAGGATTGGCATCTTCTACTTTCGACATTGTTCATCTCGTCACAAAGGACACAGAACACACCTCCTTCCCTCGAAATGTTGCAATTCCGCCGCGTAATCGCGAGGCAAAAATTAGAATGTTCACCGACCTGCAGCCGCGAGCGGCGGCCAAGAGAACCACGCGGCATGACGTCAATGGGTGTCTTGTAGAAAGATAGAAAGTTTTGCGTATACCTCTTCGATAGAAAGTAGCTTTTCTATATATCTTGTCTTTCCAACATAAATATAAATGCGTCAAAAACCTGGTATCATCGACAAAACTTTCATTATACGGCGTTTTAGTGGCGCCATCTATCCTAGGCCTACAAAACTGTCAGCTCTATATGCTACCGCGAACAGCCGCCAGAAGCCGGAGGAGAGGGGAACAGAGCCGGACGGGTATGGCCGGACCCGGATGAGACTTTCCTCCTTTCACCATATTGTTCGCGCTTCGCCCGCCAGCACGTGGTCATGCGGTCACGAGCGGATGAGTTCTTGATGCTCACTGATGGCTCTGAGAGAGAGCTTCACCGGAACCCCGCGCGACCCCCAATGACGTCACAGCGCACGTGACTCGGAAGATGGTGAAGGAGTTGAGAGGTGACGAAAACCTTAATTTTTCTCCATTTTTAAAATAAAAACTACGACATGCAGGCAAAAGCGGTTTTTTGTTCTTTACTTCAGAAAGGTCGGGACACCAACTCCCAAATATTTAAGCAAAGCAATGAAACTGTTGCTTAGCTCCTTTAAAGACCGACCTACGAAACCATATTCCGTAAGGTAGGAAAATGCCCCTCGCGCCCCTCCTCTTTTCACCCTCTCCCAAAAGTCACGTGACGGCAGGGGCTTCTTTTGTGTCGGCTTTTCCTGTAGGGATAATCCTCAAAAAGCGCAAAATGAGCGGCTAGCTGCGAGCGCGACAACGACCTTGGGACTTACAGGTGTCTTCCACTCGTTGACGCGGGCACGCTCAATCCGCGAGACTGAGGAATCTAGCCTTCTGCACAAATCATGCCCAGGATGTTTCCATTTACCTTCCATGCTATTAGAAGGCAAGACATTGGGGAGATTTATGTGCACTAACACGCTGCTTCTAAAAGAGAATACCAGATTTATAGTGCATGTCAATTTAGATGTAAATAGTTTAATCACTGTGCACTAACATTCGTGGCCTGGGGGATGACGTGAAAGCATGGCGGAAAGCAGGTTGCTGGAAATAGAAGTCTCCGTAGCATTGCACTGGTGTGAAAAATTATTACGTATATTTGTCTAATTTCTTTGCGAAAATAAAAACAGCCTTTAGAAACTGAACTCTGCGTTTTGAGGAGCGCCGAGAGGACATAAAAAACCGGGACAATCTAGTTAACACAAGCCGCCTTGCGTCACGCAGCTTGTCCGGGTGTCCTCTTTTTCCTAGGCCTTTCAAAAGGGGATAAAAATTATTAAACGACTGACCCGAGTTACCACGTTAGAGCAGTTCATTTTCATTACGACAAGCTCTCTTCAAACGTCTTGCATAGTTCAGCTTGTACTGGTCTGTTTTTATTTTCAAATCCTTCCAAAAAGTCAGCACTTAGCCACTGGACCAACCTACCACATTCAAAATTTCTGGAAGCGGAGAAGTGGAAATGCGCCAAAAGGAAAGCTTCGCCCACGTTATTTGAAAGCTATAGAAAAGCGGACCTATTACTACCACTACCACAATGTCAACAAACAAAATAACTCGCTCCTGCCGGAGAATTAAAAAAGAAAATCTTCGTCTTGGAATAGGAGCAGCAGCCAGTGAATGTCTTTGAACCGCCTGTTAACTACACACCGAACTGCACATCCTAAGTACTGAAATATACTTTGCTCCGTGTATCAAATAGTAAACGAATACGTCAAAGGTAATTGTAACAGTTTCGTTTTTTAGGCATATCATACCTGAAAATCAGCGCGACCGAATAATTGAATAATTATTTGATTGAACGGTGGAAAATAATCGGGTTAAAATTTTAAATCGACGCCCAGGCCTAACAAATAATGGTTCGATGATGGAATTGATTGAAGCACAACAGAAGAGTAAAATTATTTCGGTTGCAAATATACAGGGCGACGTTCATGCGATGTTTACTCCACGTTCGAATTTGGTGAGAATGAGTAGCCAAAGAGCCCAGTAGAAACCCCCACTTCAGTAGGAAACAAACGGGCGGGACGCTATGGAGGAAAAAGTCGGGCTGCTGTCGACGCAAGGTACGAAGCAAGGCCCCTCAAAGATGTAGAATCGAATCCCCCAACCCCCCCCCCCCCACCCGCCGCCGCCCCTGCCCTTGTGAACCCCGGATAATGAGGTAATCCCGGCTTGTCCCACCCCAAGATGCAGCAACAAAAGGAGTCGCCCTGCGTCGAGATAGCAGAGTGGGAGAGGGAAATCGGAAGGGTGGCGAGAAGGATTTTCCTCCTCGTAGGAAAACCTTTTCGTGGGTGGCTCTTTAATTTTGTTTCCCTCTTGACCTTTTAAAATGTTTCTTTGATAGTTTGAAGTTACAGGCGCTCCTTCTCGCCCCTGGCTAGGAGACAAAATACTCGCTACCAGTTCTTGACCAACGACAGGCTGGTGTCCTCGAACTGAAGTTTCTCGTGAGCGTACAGGTGTGTCGTTGACTCATGCACTTATCAACAAACCTGGCTGTCTGGTAAACTTCTAATAGGGGCTCCTAGAGATAGGAAATTCCGGGCTATGTGTCAAGCACCCCAAATCGCGTCAAGGCATATTACGAATCTACTGCGGACAGCGTGAGCAGAGCGTGATGCCAAACTACAGCACGCCAGTTGCCATGCCTACAATACGTGGTCCATTTGTTACTAATATCGTCGAACAATTTGTACTTAGGCAAGTTGGTACATGTCTGACACAAGAAGCGACAAAAACAAGCATAGCCTGAAAAGTTCGACGAAAAAATCTTTCGGTAGTCATTATGCGTCCTATCCCGAATAATTGAGGGGCTACGTGCAATAGAGGTACAAGTGCAAAAATATTGATCTGAGAAAATTGGCAATAAAGGTTTCACTGTGACTGTAAAAATAAAAATATGTGCTATATATTACATAATTGTTTTTCTGTACGTTTTCTGATTTCCCGTAATTATTGCTGCAAACTTAGAATGTGCAAGAATACAAAATATTAGGTTTTATAAAGGTCAACGTACAAAGCAAACTTGCACCATTATTGCCTGTCACCACTGATTTTGTAACATAACACTCCACTTTTTATTGCGTTATATGTACAGGTTAGGATTTCTTTTTTCTCAAACTTAGCCAGAGTCTTTATCTCCTGTTTTGTCGTCTACATCAAAACCATTTTGGTTGCCAGCGACGCCGTTGATGTGCTGGAGGTACTCTTCCAATGCTGGCCGCTTTCCAGCAGTGACATAACGAAGCGGCTTCCTCACATCCTTCGCTTTGGCCGATGACACTCCGATTCTTGGGGAGAGAGGAAGGCTTCTGACTTTAGCAAACAGCTCACTCAGCGTCGTTTTATAATAAACAGAATGAGATGAGGCTGACATCAACAAATAATTCCGGTGAAGCTTCAGAAATTTTCATTTTTCGGTCGCGAAGGTCCTTCTTCTGTAGAATAGTTTCGAAATCAATATTGATTGCTTTCTTATCTGCGTTAACCATCATGAATCGATGTTCTCTCGACATCTGAATTGCGGACACGTAGTCCTCTGGGCTCTATACAACTTCCATTCGCTTCAAATCTTTCGCACACGTCCCAAAGTTTCGGTCACAAGTTGAAAATGCATGCCCCCGAACGGGGAACACCTAAACGATCGGGACGTGCACAGATGTTGCGCAAAATGGCACAAAATAAAACAAAATGTAGTTTCGATTTGGTTCATTGCAAGTGTCAGAAGGCAGGACTATTTTCTTGTGTCTCTGCTTGTCGAAACACAGATCGATTGCATGCTTCAAAAAAGCACACACGTTGTTGGCTCCTTTCTTTTCCACTTCTTCCATATAGAAGAACATGTAGGAGACGCCTATTCTATGCACATAAACGTCGCAAAGATACAACCAAAGTAGGCGCAGTAAAACTGATCCGCGACTGGTAGTTTTGTGAGCGGTAGATTTTGGCTGTAGCCAAATTCAAGAAACGTGCGGTATCGTCATCTATAAGGCTTTGCTTGAGTTCTTTGTGTTTCTCTGCCTCCCTCAGATACAACTTGCATTCCATGAGCCTTCACCTCACTCAATTTGTTGTTCGAAGCAGAAGTCGCATACGTCACTGCGAGGCGGACGAAAGGTGAAGGGAATCGTGTGTTTAAGTTAAGGCTGGTTCAGACAGTTTCGTTTAAGTGCCTTTGACTGTGTTGCGGCTGCGAGAAACCAGGACATCTCTGCTGCTTATATCGCGTGCCAAGATGATTCCTTAAATTGGAATCCACGCTTCATACAAAGCACAGATTTGCCGGTGACTCGCTTTCGGTTCTCGACGCAACGCAGTCAAACGCCTTCAAACGCAAGTGTCTGAAGCGGCCTTTAGTCACAGAAGCTAGAACGCGAGGAGAAAGAGAGATCTTCGCCCGTGACACTCTGGAAATAGTTATCGGAAAGAGAATACAATACTGCCAGATTGAGGTCACTGTTTTTAAGTATAACAAGTCGGAGTCACAACGACTATAATGGGATTGTTTGTGTGGAAGGCTTTTGCAAAAGTCGTGATGAAGTCTTTGACGTCATCGGTCAACTTGATCAACCGCGTGGCATGTCTTCCCCGGCCGTCGTTCAGCTCGCGACCTTGCAGCAGCTTCTCTTGTACTCTCCGCAGTCTTCCATTCGTGATCATGTAAAGCTTAAGAAAGAACAGCTTTGACACACGTTTCCACTTAGGTTGGCCGGATCGGACTTTATAAATCCAAGTGCACTTCTTCGCTTGGACACAATTCGATCTTCTAGTTGCAGGAACATAACTTTTCAATCTACCCTCAAGGTGGATGATTTGCTTGTGGAAATCGCCGGGATTCCAAAATGTATTAACTCTTTTTTCTGCATGCTGCTGGACACTTTTTGGTGACACTCTTTTTTGCAGCACGACGTCGCCGTTTTAAATATGTTTTCTTGGGCAGACCTTCCTGCGGCGTTCGTGCACTCGTCTTCTAAAAATAGAGAGACAAATATGTTACTCGTGCAACTGCAGTGCACTCGAATAGTAGACATAGCTTACTTGGTTTCGCTTCCTTTTGCTCACGTTCCGTTTCCACTTGCCGCTTCTTCCATGGCGCTTCCGGCCCCTTTCGTCTAGCTGTGACCATTCTGGGTTATCGCTGTCGACGTACTCGTCGCTGTCCGACTGCAGTGTCAATTTAGCGAAAACCAACAGAGGGCTGGATGTTCAACACCGTCGGGAAACGAACGTCTGCGAAGGTTTCGCGTCAATGTCTTCTTCGTGCTTGAACGTCTGCTAAGTTCTATCCAAATGTTTCTGAAATTGCTGCTCGAACGTCTGATAAAGTTGAGTATAAACGTAGACCGCGTTCTATCACGGCGCCGCGTTTCACACTCTCCTAAATTGCACGGAAATGTACGCCGCGTTTTACGTCTGCTTCTGCATGAGCATCTGCTAACACCCCATTCAAACGTCTGCTAAAGTTGAACGTATACGTAAGCCGCGTTTAGACGCCAACGCCGCATTTCCACGTCTGCTAAAGTTGCACATAAACGCAAGCCGTGTTTTCAGTTCACACGCCTGCTTCAGCATGAGCATATGCTAGCGCCGCATTTAATTTCTTTGCAAAGCCTCGCACGAACGTCTGCTAAGGTGGTGTAAAACAGCTGCTAAAGGTACGTTTGAAAGTCTGCTAAAAAAGTCGTTTCCACCTTTTGGAAGTGGCGCTATCTAACGGCAAAAAAGAAAGTTACTTTTATCGACACGCGGTGGCTTACTTTCACTTCCTGAGGCGAATTAGTCTTCCCAAGTCACCAAAATTAGATCAAAATTAACTCGGAAGTCTTCTTCACCTAACTACGTAAAAAACATAAAGTGGTACAAGTCTAGTTGTACCACTATTGCACGTGGCCCCTCAATTTAAAAGTAAACTTCGATTGAAGCAGCTAAGTCGCTTCTTGAAAGTCATAAAAGTCGCTGCAGTATTTAATTTTCAGCGAGGACACCACCAGTCGAGCACCCCCTTTTAACTTTTTTATTCTTATATCACCAACCTGCAATCTACTTACCAAGTATCTTCGAATAGAATTGAACTAATTCTTCAATATATTTGTACTCTACTCAAGATTGTTCGTAGTAAAAGTAACTCGATTAATACTCTGAATACATTTTGAAATGGTTATGTAGTATGGTATCTTAAATACGTTCTTTGAGTATTTGGCACGATACTGATATATTTTTATGGCGTTGTAAAGAACATCGTATGCATTATCCTAAAGCTCTCTTTAGGATAATCTCTTTACGATAGCATAAATATGACGTATACTTCTGATATCTTTGACATGTGGTTTGTTGAAGCATTCGTATCTTATAATATCTAATTATTTTAGCCAGTATGATATTATATCGTGTGTTCCTTGTTTTTTATCAAGGTTTCATTAAGAACCAGAACGTTATTTAACACTTTTACCACGAAGCCACAAAGACAGACCAAAAGAGTGAGCCACTGGAGCATCTTGCTCAATTTTTCATTTTTTCGCTAAAAGAGAGACTTTATCATTTATTTATTTTTATTTCCAAAATACCCGCAGCGCCAGAGCATCAGAGCAGGAGCGTGAGTTCTAAAACTAAACACAAATTTAACAACTAATTGCATCACAAACATTCACGCGACAACAGTTGTTTCTCAGACAACATGTAATTGTGTTCAAACTTCTCAATAGGTTGTATTCAAATATTCACAAACGACATGTACAAAATCGCGTTTTTTATAAAAATCATTTATTAATATTGTTAATAAACCGTCGTTTATTTTATTATTGATAAAGCGTTATGACGCTTGCAAAGAGCCTGATAGGAGCCTCCGCGTTTGGCGGCCCACCTATCCCACCTATCTACCTATTCCACCTATCTAGCGCTCGCCGAAGGAAAGCCGCGTGCTCCCACGTTATGGACAAGTGGGACTACAACTGCACATCACATGTCTGTGCCAGGACGATTAGAAGTTACATACGCGGCGATCTGTATGTAAGTTGAAAAAGACTCCTGGATTGTGTTGCTAATGTCATAGGTAAGGCATACACTATTAGAGCAGGACACTCTCATTAACCTATATGTATTAGTATTTAGTTTTTTTCAACCAAGTATCACACCAATCGGTTATGTGGTTAAGAGCTGTTTCGAAGCCGTAAAATATTAGGCTGCTAAGGCACCAAACGCAGTCACCAGCTCTCATACAGATTGAGGATAGAATGTTGGCTACTGGATCGGTAATATAAAAGCAAACAATCATGGACCAATTACCTAGCCTCGAGGTACACCAGCGTCTGCAGAGGGTAAAGGTAGATGGTTACTATTAACATTTCCAAACTGTAAACGATTAGTTAAAAATGAATCTATCCAGTGTGATACTGGAGGGTAAATGTTTAAAGTGCGTAGCTGATGAAGTAGTAGAGTGTGTGATACTTTATTTATTGCATTTTAGTAGTGTAAAAACACTATATATTATAAAGTCCCAATTGAGGAAGCGATAAATATTATTACTGAAGGACACATCCTGAGTCTGCGCATAAACATGCCTTTCTCAAGCCATGCTCAGCCAACGTAATTAAATACGGCAAGTATGTCACCGGATCTATGCAATGGAACCACCTGGAATCACTTGAAGGTATCGAGTGAACAAATCCATTAGCAGGAGCTGAAATTATTTTATAAAAACTTCGTTTAGCCTTCCGGCAAGCTCAATAAAAATATGTTTGCCCCCCGCACCAAATAAAATATATATTCTTATTATCACTGTAATTTACGGTGTTCGAAAATTGTTAAGAAATATACAGTAGCATAGAAGAAAGTGCTATTAAAATAAGATATGCTTCGCATTTCTAAATGATTTACTATACTCCACAGAGAGAGCTTAATAAGCTTCATTGCAGGCGCTTGTTGGCTTCAGTTTTGCTGCTCGAAACAACCTTTTCTTTTATATTTATATTCTTTGAAAAGTTTTGTTTTACCAGACCGCGTTTCCTTGCGTACGAATTTTTTTAACGAATATAATTCTGTGCTAGAGAATAAACAATATGTTTAACCCTGTCCCGCTTTGTTTCAACTGAGCGATTATGAAATCCTAGTAAAAAGCCGTCCAGAAAATGGCATAGTTTTTGGTTTTTTTAATGGAAGTCCGATTTACTGCAATCTCTTATACATTTTAATGTTGATGATAGGGAGCGTTTCCACATATTCAAAGCAAATGGAAGTAACGAATGGCCAATGAGACCGGTCAAATAAAATACGGATGACATGGTGTATGGCAGAGTACTTACGATTAGTTCTAGCAACGATGACGAAGACTCTGTCTATCTTGCCAGAAAGATAACAGGGTTAAAATTCTAACATAACTCAACAAACATATTTGCTTCGGTAGTAAAAAAATTAAAGCAAGAAAAATGACAGATGATTACATATTTTTTTATAATTAAAGACACCCATCAAATTTTAGCCGAACCAGGAAACAGTACAGTAAATTGGTCGATGCAATCTTGCTTAACATTAGAAAGTGTCGAACACTTCGATGGGGGCAGAAACAAACTCTAATCATCAATTGATCGTAGCGTAAAAAACACACCCTGATAATTTCAGGAGCACAAGGAATTAGCTCATAAAAAGGAACAAATAATTTAGCTATTTCCAACCAAACACCACCATCAGCTTTGCCAATACTATCCATCCTATAGTCATTGTAACGTTTCTGGCAATGAAATACGAGATCTCAATATTTCAAACTTATGCAGACAGCAAAGCGTCTGTTAAAACTATTAAATATGCGTTACAAGGACCAATCACTGAGGATAAATGATCACGTTATCTTATCACGCTTCTAATATTTGTAAATACTACTGCCCTCTACCGATGGTTAGGAAGCACTTAATTCTGTCGCAACTGAGTCAATCACTGACTATCCGGTCATGATTCCGTTGAACGGCTGAAGAAGATAGCTGATATACGCTGCTGGTATCTAGATCGTACTACATGAAACACTTTCCGTTTTGGAAAACCTTTCAATGACGCAGTTTAAACACTGACCCTTCCGTTTCTTCATATTGAAGTAAACGTGTACTCACCAGCCCTGCGTCTAGAAAAGAAATATTTCCCGCAATCGAATCCGGGTTATCTTTAAGTTTTAAGCTGCTCGAGGGAATTTGATACTTAGTTATAAAAGCTTCGAACTGTACCATTACAGTGCAATATTTCCCAGCACCAAATGTTCCCAGCACATCAGCGTGGGCTACATCTTCATGTGGCACCTCATATACACAAAACATTTAATACGATATCCATCACTGCCTTTTTTGATTGGGATCACGTGTCCTGCGCATTGTCATCGATACCTAAAAAAATGAGGTTATTCCTTAGTGCGCTATCCTTCATTTCGCTCAGTAGTCTTTTTTTTCAATTCGAACAAGAGATTGATATGGCAGCCAGAAGAACTTTTGACCTTCATCAAATTTGACCGAACAAGCGTTTGTTCTTACAGCAAACTTAACATTTTATTTAACCGTGCGCTCCCGCATCTCACACACGCAGTCCACTGAGAGATCGTAAAATATATCTTGCCATGCATCGCGAGTACAAAACGCTAGCTCGTCACATGTGAAGACCGCCAGACACTTCTACGATTGCGCCAGTGACGAACGAACTACATGGACGACAGAGAAATGCCACGGCGTTGGCTATTTCTTCCGGCTTTCCCAGCCTTCCCAGCGGAGTGCGCGCGGCCACCGATGCCCGTGCCTTCTCGGTTGTATAGTCCATGACCATAGGGGTTTCGACCAGGCCCGGTAGCACAGCATTTATGCGGATTCCGGACGAAGCAAGTTCAAGCGCCATGCTCTTGGTGAGGCCCGTGACGCCTGCTTTGGACGCCAGCGTAGGCGCTATTATTTATGAGGCCACTCTTGGCCGAGACGCTGCCGATGTTCACAATAGAGCAATTGCCCGTCTTGTCTGATACCATTGTCCGTGCGGCCAATTGACTTACGAGAAAAGTACCCTGCGAAAATAAAAATAAATAAGGAATAAAATTGATGAAAGGACAAACATTTAGACAATCGCGCTTACGTAATTTGTGTGAGAGTAGGGAGGCCAAAAAGCAACAATTCTGTTGAAAAACAAGCGATTTATACAGTTTTCCTCGCCGAAGGATTTGAAAAAATACTAAAAATATGTAGTTCGAAATAAAAATACCCACTGTGCGCAAGCGAACTACCAGCCTTGGCGGACGTCAAGAATTGCAAAACGTACTAATTAGCAAAATAATTACCTCAAGATTACGAAACAATTTTTTAACTAACGAAAATAAACATACGGTCCTACTGAAAAGCTTGCTCAGACTTCATGGAGAATCACTAAATCACCTCTTGTTTTAAAGATATAAGGCAGGGCGCAGTAAACGGAGTTCCGTGAAAAGGCTCAATTTGGACGCGTTTCTAAGTTTTGGTTTTGATCGAATCCCATCTCTGCGCCCACGGTCTTGCTCCCCAGTGGCCGAGACCCGCAACGCACTTGCCACATACGTCCCTCCAACCTACGAGGAAGGCGAGGAGGCGGCTTCCGCTCCGCTTGAAATACGTCCAAACTCGGCATTTTTCAGAGCTCCATAAAATGCTACCCTGCCTTGTTCATTTAGTGGTTGTCAATTATGCTCAGCAAGTTTCTCACAGAACTATATGTTTCTTTTCACTCAATAAAAATTAATTAGTAAATATATATTAATTTTTCTGCTAATAAATGTGTTCTTGCTATCCTTGATTTCCGCCAAAACTGGCTGTTTTTTCCAACCAACATGATACTTTTATCTCCAACAGCATATTTTTGATGCTTTTAAAAGTTTTCGTATAAAACACATGTCAATAAAATCAATTAGCGGCTCAAAAACGCTTGCAAAAATTACAAACCGGCATAGCGTAAAAAAAAAAAAATTGCATCTTTATAATTTATTTACCGAACCGTGTGCGGGCATTTCCAGTAAGTTAATTGTGAATATCATTTTTAACTAAGCCTGCCCAACTACAGTTTTGTATCTATTAATGCAGAGATGTTCTTTGGCTTCAACACTGCAAAGAGAGCCGGTGCTCGTCGTTTTCCTAGCACGGTATATGAAGTGAATGGCAGATATCTATTTGATACGAACCAATATTCGCACACTCCTGCTTTGAACACAACTAAATTTTCAATTTACGTGCCAGTACTGCCCTTTTTTTAAATTCTATGAAAATATTTGTCCGCGTTTTCGAAGTTTCGGTCGCTTTATCTCACATGTTTGGTAAACCTAAATGTGTTTCATAATAAGTCCTCACGCTCTTTTTGCGACATCTCATATTGTAAAATATTCCATATAGCTTAAGGCACATTACACGAAGGTCTGCACAGCAGTCGCAACAGGAGTAATATTTGCCAAGCTGCAATGGATTGTGCTGTCATTACAGCATGTCTGAGATTATCCTAAGGTCAAATCAGCCACGAGTACGCTTAGTGATGTATTTTCTGCTATTGATTATTCACAACTGTACATGACGGAAATCACTAGCACGAACACAAAAGATTTTTGGATAGAGCCTCAAACTAATGTTCAGCGTCTTTCATACTTTCAGTAAACGTCGGCGATAAACAATCGGAATAGGCGCATCAAAAGATTATATTCCACCTTTAAGTTCACTGCAATCAAGGTGTCGAAGAGTTCTTCGCTAGTGTTGATAAACTCTGCAGGGCGCGAGAGGCCGGCACTGTTCACCACAATGCTCAAGGGCACATTGATGCAAGTCTTAATCTTGTCGAACAAAGCTGCCACAGAAATTGAATCTGACACATCGACGGGAAGAGCCAAGTGATCTTCAGATCCTGCATAAATGAGGTGCACAATACTCAACTTGTGTTCAATTCCTTCAATCATCTGCCAACGACAAGACCACGCATCTATTAAATGAAAAAACACATATAGACACCTGGGAGAATTGTTTAAAGATATTTGTGGGAGAACTCATGCACAAAAAGGCTGTAGGTTTATCTGGTCAACACCTGGGCTGGGCAGCACATCAATACAGATAAATCGCGATATTATCTTAGAGCCACTTTCGAGTATCTGTATCTTTGTATCCAGATACATTCGAAAAATGTACTTCTATCAGTAGTGAAATACATGAACGATGTCTCTATTATATCGCAGACTCTGCTAATCTTGGGTATCTTGCTGCATTCGTTGTCAAAAAATAACTATTGCGTTTTTGTAATAACTGGAAGGCACCTTTTTTGTGAGCCCTCAGCCTAATCTCCTCTATGCGGAGCGGGAGTTAATCCGATTTGAAAAAGAAAGGTGGTTCGAAAAATGGTTAGCGCAAGCAAGGCAGACTATTTACTCTCCTCCCACAAAGCCCTCCACTCTTTTTGACTTTAGCATAGCAAGCGCTGAAAAGGAGGAAACCACCAGTCTCCTCCTTTTCAGCCAGAACTTTCTACTTTTACAAATAGAACTTGCAAGAGCATTTTTTCCCTCTATGTTTCGACAGATTTCGTGTAATCAGGTTAGGCACTGGTCACTCTTCCCAACCTGAATGATTCAGATGCAGTTTTTTTAAGCATGAGACGCAGCCAGTAACCTCCATTAATCATTTAGTTTCTCTACTATGTCGACAGTGTTTTGTTTTTTTTTTTGCGGGGTCCAGTGCACAGATGAAGATTACTGGGCAAGGAAACGTGCAAAAATTGATACAAAAAGAGCAAGACCCCTACCTTTAGCATTTGTCACGAACGGCACCCTGCGCACCAACCCCAATTTGGGAACAAAGAATTGTATTTATGTATTCATCTGTATTTGTGCTCCGGGATATTTTTTGTCCCTATTGCAAAGTGTCTCGAAAGTATTCTGTTCAATAAAGACTTAGGCATCTTATTATTTGTATATTCTCCTTAAAATACATGTATCTCAGTTATTCTATTCCCGACTACTTTTCATGGCATCTCTGCCAAGCCATGGTCAATACCCATTCCATATCACTTCCCTTATCTCCTTATCTAACCTGAGGAACTTAAGACTGAAGGTCGAAAGAGCTCAGGCCCCTCAAGACTTCTATTACGGTAACTTTACTATAATGATGACCGCGTGTTAAGGTGATGACATTCGAGGATCAACATTGTTCGGTGGAAATGCTCCGTTTTATATCAAATACTAAAAGTAAAAGTAAAGTAAATGATGTAATGCGGTCGGCAGCTCTTGTAACAGCAATGTTGAGCATTCACAATTCGTTGACATTTTTGGACTGAATAAGAAAGTATTTTTTGACAAACCGTTAATGTAGCTAAACTCTCGAGCGTGCAAACGGCCCAAACTTGACCGTTCTTCACGCGCATTCTCATGTTGGCACCCCGCTTCTCCTGCCTTTTTGTGGGGAGTCCCGCCTCTGTAGATATAAGTTCCAACTTCCTTTACCAGCTCGGAGCACGTGGAGCGAAGGTTCTCGCTGCAAAACCGATACTGGGTACGATCCCCGCCCCTGCCCGTTTCGATCTGGATGAGCTTAATATCGGTGTGCGGTCGTGTATCACTACTGCTTGATGCAAGTTAAAGACCCCAAGCTGGCAGTCGTACTGTACTGGCTAATTTATTTTTCATCTGCATTGGGAACAGATTTGCCTTGTTCTGGCAGACTTAACTCCCACTTTTTAAACGACTAACGACTAACTTGTTTTGTATTTTCCACTTAAACTCCATCTAGTGGCGCTAATATTGCGGTACATTTCTTTGATATAATTTCTTTTTAGAATACGTGTCCCATTTAAACCATCAAAACCTTATTTCCCCTTTCAGTGATCTTAAGATTACTGGTAAGCAAGCCTTGAATGATTCATTAGGGTAGCCAAGAAAGGCTTTGTAATTGACTTTCGCATTCTATTCCGGCTTTATAAAGTATCATATCAACCAGTGCAGGGATAACTAGGTGACTGTTTGATCCATTGACTGCCTCTCAATTTAGTTTGCGGTGCCTTTATGATGAACGCACAAATGTATATCGTGATTAAAAAGCGTGGAAGTAAAAACAACATATTACATACCTGTCAGCATATTGATTGTCTTTGTTGCGTTCTCCAGATTCAAATCCGCCGCCACCACAATGGCACCGTCCGCAGCTAGAGCCACGCAGACACAACGACCGATGCCGCTGCCTGCGCCCGTCACCAATGCTAGCCGTCCGCTCAGGAGCATGACTGCGGTGGTGTGGTCCTGTTCTCTTCCGATGATTCTAGTGTTTGACGTTTTTCGCTACACATCACCTAATCAGGTTTGAAAATAATATACGGACGAACAATGCCATTTATCTACGTCATAAAGAAAGGAATGTGAAGATCGCAACAGACGTTCTTGACTAAAGGGCATAAAATGTCAACAATGATGCTTCAAATCCCTTCGTTTCTAATGACGTGTGTGCGCTTGGGACAGCAGCGTTAATATTCATTACGCGGAAGTTCGCCTGGCAGGTCTCTCAAGCTGCAGAACATTTCTTTTGTATTGCTGGACACTTGCGTGGTACTGCGTGTATTTGACTTTAGCAAAGCTCTCTCTTGTCTTGTTTTTTAGATAGTTGGTCGCATTGGTGTTTTTCTGTTTCCCCCAAAGCCCCAAGTCAGAGCTGGAACTCTCGTGCTTGTGGCATTGACTGTAGTCTCAGCTTAAGGATGAACGGAGTATACATGTGTGGCAGTTTGAGGCGCTCAAACATTACTACCAAAACAAGACCTAACAAATCCCTTTTCGCAGCGCGCCCTGGGGAACGCTGGAGGACAAATCCCTTTTCGCAGCACTCCCAGTGCAAAATGTAGTTTTGCACTTTAAGCAATTCTTCATCTTGCGCCGTCGCAGAAACTAGCCTCGACATCGTTGCGTCGCTTGCAATGATTGTTAACACAGCATTTGCGTGGATAGACACGTCTTCGACACAATGTCCTTCATCAGACTCAGGGGTGTTCGTATGCGGCACAATGTGTTAGCAAGCAAAAACTCATTCCTAGGCACACACGAGGTTGTAATCGAGCTGCATTCCCCTGAAGAGAAATTTCTGGAGCCATGGCGGCATGTCACCAACAATCTTCTTTGCAATGGCCAACAAAGGGCGATGGTCTGTTTGACAGTTATGCTGTGGCATATATGAATTCTCGATAGCGCTATCAGCCGAATGTTATCCCAGGGCTTCTTTTTCGATTTGCGCATATCTAGTTTCGCTGTCCGAACGTGCACGGGACGCATAATCCACAGGTCGCCAGTCTTTCTCATATAATTGAAACAACGCCGCCCCCAGGGCAAAACATGATGCATCAGTTGATACTTCCGATTTTTCTTGGGGTTGAAAATGGCCAATATCAAAGCACTAGCCAGCATACCACACAGGTTCACCCATTCATTGTCATGTGCTCCATTCCAATAAAAAACACTATATTTCTTCGTCAAGTCACGTGACGGGTTTTCTCAGGCAAGCACGGCAGAAATGTTTCAAAAAAGGTAACCACGCCCAACAAGCCTTGTACATCCTTTTTACACTTGCGATGAGGCAGGTCTTTTACATACTGATGTAGAGTTGCAACAGGCCTAATGCCTCTTTTCTCCGTCAAGTCTCCCAAATAATTAATTTGTTCGACCCCAAACATACATTTGTCAAAGTTTAGGGTTAATCCCGCAGCTTCTGCACCCTTCAAGACAGCTCTCAGTCTCATATCGTGCTCCTAAGCGAGCAACCCCAGATAAGTACATCGTCGATGTAGACACGTCCTCCTTGCAAGCCGTCAAATGCTTGGCTCATTGTCTTCTGAAACACCTATGGTGCTGATGCAATACCGAACGGAAACCGTAAAAATCGATATCGCCCGAATGGCGTACCGAACGTACATATCTTGGATATCGCATCTTCAAGAGGAATTGGATGAAATCAAACATTTGCCTCTAATTTACTGAAAAACTGAGCTCCTGCCAAACCAGACTCAATGTCCTCCTGACGTGGAAGCTCATAATGTTCTCGTTTTAAGCCTTGGTTTACATGACGGGGATCCGTGCATATCCATAAACGGACATTTTTTTTAACACTACTACGACAGGGCTCACCCAATCTGAAGGTTCGTCCACCTTTAGTGATGATCCCCGCTGCTTCCATCCGTTCTAGCTCTTGCTTAAGCGGCTCTTGCAGAGCATGCGGCACGCGCCTTGCAGGCTGAATTATTAGCCGGGCATCCTACTTTAGAGTCATCCTACAAACTCGATGCGAACATCATCGTCCTTCAAACAACTTAGAGAACTTCTTGGCAATCTACTCTTTCAGTGTATCTGCAGTGGAGAGCTCATGCACACATGAGACAAGCCCGAAAGCTTCGCTGGCTTGAAGTCCTGGAAGAGCTTTGCCTCTTTTGACAACAAAACATTTAACTATATCTTGTTTAGCTTGCATTCGTAAGAGCAGAACCGCCGTGCCAAAATGCTGAATGGCACTTCTGCCGTGCTTTGTCAGCTGCGTGTTACACGGACGCAAAGTTTTCTTTTCACTGATTTTAGAACGCAGTTCTTAGGTGCCTGTTTCCGGCTTGAGGCGGCGTCGCCGTCGCCGTCGGCGTAACCCCGCGCGTCATCACTCACGTCACCAGTGACGTCACGTGTGACGTCACCTGTGACGTAACGTGTGACGTCATCAGAGACGTCACATGTCACGTCATCAGTGACGTCAAGTGTGGCGTCATCAGTGACGTCGAGTGTGACGTCATCAGTGACGATGACAATATGAATGACGATGACGTCATCACGATGACGCCATCCTCATCGTCATCGTTATCGCGCGGTTACGCCGACGGCAATGGCGACGCCGCTCAAGCCGCAAACGGGCGCCTACGAGCTGCGCTATTATACTAGCGAAGTTATTTAACTCCAAGCTATTGCACTGCGCTCATGTATCAAGTTGCGTTAAAGCCAAGTTCGCGCTGTCAACTAACCCATTCTAATTTGCACATGAAAAAAAAAACACTAGCCTCATCTGCGTAGATTAAGAATTTCGACACGGAGTTTATATTGATAATGTCGTTTTCCGCTTAAATGTTGAAAAGTGAAAGAACGAGTATGCTACCCTGTGGGACCCCACATGTGAATGGCTTGATTTCAAAAGCAAATCCGACGATATTCGCGTACTGTTTACGATGTGCAATTCAGATATTAAAAGTCCCAAAGGCGTCCCTTTAATGCCGTAGTACTCTAGTTTTTGAAGAAGAATATCAACCTTCCAATTGTCAAAGGCCTTAGCGAAAATATGTATACACGAAGCACTAGGTGTTTCTCCACAAATTTCCGAGTATAAATTTCTTCTTGTTAAGTAGAACTATTTCAGTTGAATTGTTTTAATTCAAACTGAGAGGCGCTCAATAAACCGTGCTTGTCGAAGAAAAACTTTTAAACAAAATTACAATATTTTTATGCACTTTGAAAAAACTGGTGAAATTCAAATAGGTATGTAATTACTCATCACGTTCTAGTTTCCCTTTTTAAAGAGCACAAATACCTTAGCAATTTTTATTTTCTTTGAGAATATCCCGCCAGTTATACTAAGGTTAAACAATGTTAGTCGATCAAGGTGCTATAATAACTGAAACTAACTTAACTGGTTTAATTTGAATACGTCCGACTCACAGCTGGTGCTGTTATATAACTAAGAAATGGTAAAAGATATCTCAGCGTCATCAACACGACGAAAAATTATAGAACTACAATTTCTATCTTAGAGATATTTATTGTCATCTAGCTTCGGATTCAAGTTCACAAAATAGTTGTTAAATGTATTAGATATCAAACCTTCCGCTAACCGCGTACCTTTGAGAAGGATATGACTCATTTGAGAACACGGCTGTTTGCAGGCAATTACAAAATTTTATAATTTTCATACACAATCGGAGCGCCTAAGCGACTGCTTGAAGGGAATCGGAGAAGTACCGCGTTCTTGCATTTCCTATTTCCTTTGTCAGCTGATTACGATAGGATTTGAATAGTTTCAGGTTATCTGGATCTCTTGTTTTTAAATGAGTTTATCGTTCAGACCATTTTTAAATATTAATCTTACATAAAAGCCCGGGTGTGATCAATGGCTTACGAATGTTCCACGAGAATTTAAGTTTCTCGTGGGGAAAATTGCTCTGGTAAAGTTTCTTGAATACAGTAATAAAGGTATCATACGCTTCGTCGGCACTTTCATTTCGGCAAAAGTGAAAGTGAAGTAAATGCTATATTGAGATCGCCCGTTTTTGTAACAACAATGTTGTGCATTGACATTTCGGGACTGAGTAAGAGAGCATTTTCTTACAAAACCGTTAATGTACCCAAATTCTCTAGCATGCAAACAGCCCGGCTTCGACCGTCCTTCGCGCACATCCCCATCTTGGGACCTTGTTTTTTTCTCTCGTTTTCGCGGTAAAACACGTCAGCCTTGCCATGCTGGGATCAAATACGCCAGCGTCGGCAGTCATTCACGAAGGATTTATCAACGCAAAGATTTCCCCCGCTATTCATGCTATTCATGCCGCAGTTCGTCAGAATCTCAATGACATGACTGCATAGTGAAAAAGGCAAACAAATAAAAGGATGTCGGTCGGTAAACGGAACTTCCATGGTGGGGCTCGCCAGCGTGAAGAGCGAAACGCAGATTCCGGAAAGTTACTGAACTTCAATATACATACTGGCCATCAAAGACAGCAAAATACCAATGCCGGCCAGTTACTAAACATTTATGTAAATTCTGGCCATCAAAGACAGCAAAATACCAATGCCGGCCAGGCACTGTAACCTCTGCTGTACTGGCCAGTGAGTAAGACGAAACCCTGACGCCGGCCGGGGTCGGTAGCTCACCGGCGCCCGTGGCCGGGCGCCGCCATCCTGTTACAGGACCGGCCGGCGTAGTCCCGATAACTGCCGACACGGTGTGCTACCTGGGTACATGCATTTTACTCAAGAAAAACTACTTGCTTTTTTGTTTTTCAGTCTGTCTCCATATTTTGTCATTCTAAAACATGCCCTTCTTTTAGACTTAATCACTATTCTGCTGCAAGATGGTTGCATTTGTTCATGTATACTTGTCAGTGCACTAGCTTTTCCTCTTGTTTTGTTTGCGGTTCATTGGATATCTGTAAAATTAAACCTAATAAGAGTCCACATAAGTCATGTCCTGCATCTAATTTGTCTGTTGCCTATAAACATGTACATTTATTGCTCTGAATTCTGGCAATATGCTTTGTCGCTAGAATACAGAACACACGAGACTGATAAGGTGAGAGCAGAGAACACGAAACTGACAACTTCGAAACAATGTTGACATAACGTTATTAATGCGTGAGCATTAGAAGCCCCATTTCGAAGAAAAACCCACGTGGTCGACGTCGTCGCCGTAGTGTTCTGCGCACTGGGGTGAGCGATGTAATTAAAACAAAAAACAAAAGACTTACACAAAAGTTATATTTTGCCTCACTTCTGTAGAATAAATCTTGAGGGGCACATCCACAGGCTTCCCATTGGCCACACACATGTCAATCGTAGCAACACAGAGAGCTCCCCTAGCGTGTGGCAACACTACAGCAACCCGCACAATGTCGTACTTGTCCTATAGGATCCTAGGCTCTATCCCCACAGGCTGCGGGGTACCTACAGCAACCCACAGAATTTCCTACATGTCCCATAAAAGCCAGGGTTCTATCCCCACAGAGTCTGTGGGTTACCTAAAGAACCCCCACAGGCTGTGTGGGTTACCCAAAGGAGCGCTTACAGGCTGTGTGGGTTACCCAAAGGACCCCGCACAGAAACCCACATGTCCCATAGGCCCACAGAAATGACCCCACAGAGATTTTAGGAAACCCATACAATCCCATGGGTGCCCCTTAGAGACCTCTAGGACCCCACACAACTTTTCTGTGGGTGCTCTGTGGGCATTTGGACCAGGTATAGCTGCCAATAGCTTCTAGCTTGGTTTCGTTAGCCGTCTACAGCTTGGTGTATGGTATGCTAAACAATGTTTTATGGTTGACGTTATGGTTCTCCCTAGCTGGCCTGCTGCAGCTACCCGTAGTTTCTTGTGCGGTTTCTTTGGCCGTCTATAGCTTTCAGACGTGTGCCTATCTTAAATATATATACCCAAGATGATGTATCTCAAACACTTTTAGTAGTATTTTGGTATCTTCCAAATACATTTATTCTAGACTATTTGCAACTCTAAGTTGATCAGAGTTCTTTTTATGTTGTGTTCAGTACCGGAAATACATTTTTTCAACCTTGGACAAACCTTTTCGCTTGAACAATCTACGGAACTACGGATCGTCAGACTCCAGGGTAAAACTGAACCGATTTCAAACTTAGAGCCAAGCGACCAAACGCCGAACACGCAGCACGGCATGACCAAAACGCAGTGTCCAAATGCCTACAAAATACTAAATGGATAGCTAGCCCCAAGCTAGTACACCCGCCTTTATGTATCCTCCTACCCACTTTTTTATGCTTCATTTGAATGGCAAGTTACGCTTAAAGCAAGCAAAGGGCTGGTGACGTCATCCGGATTTTGACCTTTTGACTGAAGCTAGAGTGGTTCCGCCAGCGGACGATTGTGACGCCTAGTCTCAATATGGTCACAATGAACCATTAAGGAAATCGCCGGTTCAGCGGCTTCTGGTGCGAAAAGGCGCAAGTTCATTTTCAAGCGAGTGCAGACACTCCCTCGGTCAAGGAAGCTAGATCCTGCTTACTTTATTGAGCTGCAGTGACCTAGACTGGGCTTTCCCAAAGCTCCTTGTGTGCCTATTGTCGGTTAACTTTTACTTCCAAGCTCGTTCAGAAGCATTTATTTTGCCTCCTTCCGAATGCACACATCGTTTCATTCTCCTTCCGAATGCGCACATTGTTTCACTCTCAGAATCTTCAAACCCCGTTCACCGGAGTTTAAGGGTTGGAAATGGTCTCGTAGACACTCTCTTTTCTTAAAGGAGCTGTGCGACGATTTTAACGTTGAAAGAATTGGCATCTTCTACTTTTGACATTGTTCGATCATCTCGTCACAAAGGACAAAAAGGACACCTCCTTCCTTCTAAATGTTGCGATTCCGCTGCGTAATCGCTAGGCAAAAATTAGAATATTCCCCGACCCGCAGCCGCGAGCGGCGGCCATGAGAACCACGCGGCATGACGTCAATGGGGTCTTGTAGAAAGATAGGAAGTTTTGCGAATACCTGTTCGATAAAAGGTAACTTTTCTATAAATCTTGTCGTTCCAACATAAATATAAATGCGTCGAAAACCTGGTATCATCGACAAAACTTTTATTATACGGAGTTTTAGTGGCGCCACCTATCCTAAGTTCACAAAACCGTCAGCTCTATCTGCTACCGCGAACAGCCGCCAGAAGCCGGAGGGAGAGGGGGACAGAGCCGGACGGGTATGGCCGGACCCGGATGACCCCTTTGCACTGCCGAAGGAAACTCTCCCGGCTCTGCCTCATTCACAAAAATTTATTATCACTACTCAGACATCAAGGACTCACTGCTGTCCCCCCCCCCCCCAGAAAGGGTATCATCTCGCCTCAATAACGCCTGTGCTATCAAACGAATTTTCAGTAAGACCAATGCTTTTGATGAATCCTTTCTTCCTCTCGCCATTTCCAAATGGAACCAGTTGCCATCATCCATAGTTACCATTAACGACTCTACTGCGTTCCTAAGTGCCCTTCAAATCCATCTTATGTGAGTGTGCTATTTTGCTGTTTTATATTTTGTATAACGTTTACTACACTTGTTTTTTCTTTCTTTGTATTATTCTCCATTAGTGCGTTTTTCTGTTGTTTCATGTTAATAAACTGCCCCTCCCTTATGTAATGCCCTAACTAGGCCTTTAAGGTGAAATAAATGAAAGAAATTAGACTTTCCTCCTTTCACCATATTGTTCGCTCTGCGCCCGCCAGCACGTGGTCATGCGGTTGCGAGCGGATGAGTTCTTGCTGCTCACTGATGTCTCCAGAGAGAGCTTCACCGGAACCCCGCGCGACCCCCATTGAAGTCACAGCACACGTGACTCGGAAGATGGTGAAGGAGTTGTGAGGTGACGAAAACCTCAATCTTTGTCCATTTTTATAATAAAAGCTAGAACATGCAGGCAAAAGCGGTTTTTTTGTTCTTTACTTCAGAAAGATCGAGACACCAACTCCCAAAATATTTAAGCAAAGCACTAAAACTGTTGCTTAGCTCCTTTAAAGACCGACCTACGAAACCATATTCGCCAGGTGGGAAAATGCCCCTCGCGCCCCTCCTCATTTCACCCTCTCCCAAAAGTCACGTGACGGCAGGGGCTTCTTTTGTGTCAGCTTTTCCTGTAGGGATAATCCTCAAAAAGCGCAAAATGAGCGGCTAGCTACGAGCGCGACAACGACCTTGGGACTTACAGGTGTCTTCCACTCGTTGGCGCGGGCACGCTTAATCCGCGAGACTGAGGAATCTAGCCTTTTGCACAAAGCATGCCCTGGATGTTTCCACTTACCTCCACACTATTAGAAGGCAAGACATTGGGGAGATTTATGTGCACTAACATGCTGCTTCTAAGAGAGAGTACCAGATTTATAGTGCATGTCAATTTAGATGTAAATAGTTTAATCACTGTGCACAAACATTCGTGGCCTGGAGGTTGGCATGGAAGCATAACGGAAAGCAGCTTGCTGGAAATAGAAGTGTGAAAACGTTATTGGTATTTTTGTCTAATTTCTTTGCGAAAATGAAAACAGCGTTCAGAAACCGAACACTGCGTTTTAAGGAGCGCCGAAAGGACATAAAAACCGGGACAACCTGAACAACACGGCGCGCCTTGCGTCACTCAGCTCGTCCTGGTGTGCTTTTTTCCTAAGCCTTTAAAAAAGGGATAAAATATTATGAAAGAACTGACCGAGCTACCACGTTAGAGCAGTTCATCTTCATTACGACAGGCTCTCTTCAAACGTCTTGCATAGTTCAGCTTGTACTGGTCCGTTTTTATTTTCAGTTCCTTTCAAAAAGTGAGCTCTAAGCCACTGGACCAACCTACCACATTCATAATTTGCGGACGTGGAGAAGTGGAAATGCGCCAAAAGGAAAGCTTTGCCCGCGTTATTTGGAGCCTATTAAAAAGCGGACAATGTCAACAAACAAAAAAAACTCGCTCCTGCCGGAGAATAAAAAAAGAAGAATTCTTCGTCTTGGAATAGGAGCAGAAGCCAGTGAGTGTCTTTGAACCGCCTGTTAAATCCACACCGAACTACATATCCTCAGTACGAAATATACTTTGCTCCGTGTATCAGATAGTAAACGAATACGCCAAAGGTAATTTAACAGTTTCGTTTTTTAGGCATATCATACCTGAAAATCAGCGCGACGGATTAATTGATTAATTAATTGATTCAACAGTGGAGATTAATCGGGTTAAAATTTTTAGTCGACGCCCAGGCCTAACGAATAATGGTTGATGATGTAATTGATTCGAGCGCAAAAGTAGAGTAAAATTATTTCGGTTGCAAATAAATAGGGCAACGTTCATGCGATATTTACTCCCACGTTCAAATTTGGTGAGAATGAGTAGCCAAACAGCCCAGTAGAAAGCCCCCACTTCAGTAGGAAACAAACAGGCGGGACGCTATGGAGGAAAATGTCGGACTGCTGTCGACGCGAGGTACGAAGCAAGGCCCCTCGAAGATACAAAATCACCCCCCCCCCGCCGCCCCCTGCCCTTGTGAACCCCGGATAATGAGGTCATCCCGGCTTGTCCCACCCCAAGATGCAGCAACAAAAGGAGTCCCCCGTCGGCGAGATAGCAGAGTGGGAGACGGAGAAATCGGAATGGCGGCTAGAAGGATTTCCCCCTCATAGGAAAACCTTTTCGTAGGTCGGTCTTTAATTGTGTTTCCCTCTAGGCCTTCCAAATGTTTCTTTGATAGTTTGAAGTTACAGGCGCTCCTTCTCGCCTCTGGCTGGGGAGACAAAATACTCGCTATCAGTTGTTGACCAGCGACAGGCTGCTGTCCTCGAACTGAGTGCCTCGGGAGCGTATAGGTGTGTCGTTTACTCATGCACCTATCAAAAAGTCTGGCTGCCTGATCAACTTCTAATAGGGCTCCTAGAGGTAGGAAAAGGCCGGACTATTTGTGAAGCACCCTAAATCCCGTCAAGGCATATTACGAATCTACTGCGGACAGCGTGAGACGAGCGTGTTGCCAAACTAAACCACGCCAGTTGCCTTGCCTACAATACGTGGTCCATTTGTTACTAATATCGTCGAACAATTTGTACTTAGGCAAGTTGGTACATGTCTGACACAAGAAGCGACAAAAACAAGCACAGCCTGAAAGAATTGAACGAAACAAATCTTTCGGTACCCATTATGTTGCATATCCCGATAAATTTAAAAGTAAACTTCGATTGAAGCAGCTAAGTCGCTTCTTCAAAGTCATAAAAGTGACACCAGAATTCAATTTTCAGTGAAGTCACCACCCGTCGAGTACCCCATTTTAACTTTTTTATTATTAAATTAACAACTTTCTCTCTACTTACTAAGTATCTTCAAATGTAATTGAACTAATTGTTCAATAAATTTGTACTCTACTCAAGATAGCTCGTAGTAAAAGTACCTTGATTACTACTCTAAATACATTTTCAAATGGGTATTTAGTATGCTATCTTAAATACGTTCCTTGAGTATTTGGCACGATACTGATATATTTTTATGGCGTTGTAGAGAACATCGTATGGATTATCCTAAAGCTCTCTTTAGGATAATCTCTTTAGGATAGCATAAATATGAAGTATACTTCTGATATCTTTGACATGTGGTTTGCTAAATCATTCGTATCTGATAATATCTAAATATTTTAGCCAGTATGATAATTATATCATCTGTTGCTCGTCTTTTTTTCAAGGTTTCATTAAGAACCAGAACGTTATTTAACATTTATTATCACGAAATCACACAAACAGACCAAGTGAATACGCCACTGGAGCATCTTGCTCAATTTTTCATTCTTTCGTTAATATAAAAACTTTTCATCATTTTTTATTAATTGCAAAATACCCGCAACGCCAGAGCATTACAGCAGGAGCGTGAGTTCTAAACCTGAACTCAAGAACACAAATTTAACGGCTATTTGCATCAGAAACATTCACGCGACAACAGTGGTTTCTCAGAGAATATGTAATTGTGTTCAAACTTCTCAATCTGTTGTATTCAAATATTCGCAAACTACATGTACAAAATCGCGTTTTTTATTAAAAAAAGTCATTTATTAATATTGTTAATAAACCGTCGTTTTCTTCTTTTTTCTTTATTATTGAAGAGCCGCTATGAAGCGTGCCAAGAGCCTGATAGAAGCCTCCGGGTTTGGCGGCCCAGGCGGCTACCGATGGAGCAGGCAGGACACCCCGTGAGCGAGATGTTCCATGTTCCCCTATGTGACTAATTTAGTTTATGCGAATTGCACCTATCTAGCGCTCGCCGGAGGAAAGCCGCGTGCACCCACCTTACGGACAAGTGGGACTACAACTGCACATCACATGTGTGTGCCAGGAGAGATTAGAAGTTACCTACACGGCGATCTGTATGTAAGTTGAAACAGACTCCTGGATTTTGTTGCTGATGTCATACGTAAGGCATACAGTATTAGAGCAGGACACTCTCATTAACATATACGTATCAGTATTTAGTTTTTCAACCATGTATCACACCAATCGGTTATGTGGTTAAGAGCAGTTCAAAGTTGTAAAATATTAGACCGCTAAGGCGCAAAACGCAGTCACCAGCTATTATACGCATTGAGGATAAAATGTTAGCTACTGGATCGGTAATATAAAAGCACACAATCATGGACCAATTACCTAGCCTCTAGGTACACCAGCGTCTACAGAGGGTAAAGGTAAACTGTTAATATTAACATTTCCAAACTATAAACGATTAGTTAAAAATTCGTATTAAAAATCGCTCTGAGGTGGACTTCAAATTTTTTAAAGGGTGAAGGGGACTTCAGGAATTCCTCGAGATGTTTGAAGGGGCATCTATATTTCCTGGTGGGTTCGTTGGCCGCGTCAGATGCTCTCCTGAAATGTCCTGAAGCACCCTTCTACAATGCCTTGAAATGTCTGAACGCCTGTCAAGAGCTTTCGAATGGGGTCGGAAAACCTTCAAGCTTCTTGAGATGTCTGTGGGGCCACGGCTTAGGTGGAGAAAACACATTTCGCAGAATTAGAACATAGCTACGTGTTGTTCGCGAAGCAAAAACAAAAGTATTTGGAGAATGTCGATCGTACGTGTGTACGGTCAAATTGTTATTACTGCTCTTCTATCAAACATGACTGGGCTCCTGGACCAGTCTGTGACTGGCCGGAGTGTTCGGTCGCCAAGGGGGCCACTGGGGGCGATCGCTCCATCTGGAGCTATAGCCAGGTTAAGCTGGCCGCCCGGTGTCGGCCGGGCGACAGTGGGGCGACAGTGCGGGAAAAGATAAGCACCCCGAGTGACGACGCTCTAAGCGCGCCACCGGCGAAACGCGGAAGTCCCAGACGCCCCGCGCGAGGGTTAGTGGACATCTTAGTACGACCCGCACCCTCGCACCCAGGTTTATTTTCATTAGTTCTCAGGGGCCTCCAGGTGGAGCAGCCTGTATCGATGGCCACGCGTTCCGGCGTTCGGGTTTCATTCCGTGCTGACTGTATATCAGGAATTCTACCTAGCGGCACTGCGAGTACATTGAAATATCTTTTTCGTTGTGATAAAGAAGTCCCTTGTTCCTATTTGATATGATCTCTTCGACTACAGCTGCTTGCGCCCGGGTTTGAACAAGCAATTTTCATTGTCGTTTTGAGTTTTAATATGCATGTAAAACTCAATGTCCGCAATAAATTTCCAATAACGTTTTGAACTGAATTTGTGTCTATGGTTTACAGTCATATGGGTGTCTAAAGGGTTGATGGGCTAAGGCGTTTGGGGCTGAAGGGTCTGACGGGTTGAAGGGCTTTGGGGCTAGAGGGTTTTTCTGCGGGGTATACCTGAAGGATTTATTGTAGGGTATTTTGAAGGGTTTCGAAGGCCTGTGAGGTCCCATGATCCATCAAGGCTGATGGGCCCTTTAGAATTATTTTCAACTTGGATGCATCTATCCAGTGTGATACTGGAGGGTAAATGTTTAAAGTGCGTAGCTGATGAAGTACTAGGGTGTGTGATACTTTATTTATTGCATTTTAGTAGTGTAAGAAGCACTATCTATTAGACAGTCATAATTGAGGAAGCGATAAATATCATTACTGAAGGACACACCCTGAGTCGCATAAACATGCCTTTCTCAAGCCATGCTCAGCCAATGTAATTGAATCCGGCAAGTATGTCACTGGGTCTATGCAATGGAACCACCTAGAATCACTTGAAGGTATCGAGTGAACAAATCCATTAGCAGGAGCTGAAACTATTTTATAAAGGCTTCGTTTAGCCTTCCAGCAAACTCAATAAAACATATGTTTGCCCCCGGACCAAATAAAATATATATTCTTATTTTCACTCTAATTTACGGTGTTCCAAAATTGCAAAAAAATATTCAGTAGCATAGACGGAAGTGCTAATACGACATGCTTCGCATTTCTAAATGATTTACTATATTCCTCAGAGAGAGCTTAATAAGCATTATTGCAGGCGCTTGTTGGCTTCAGTTTTGCTGCTCGAAACAGCCTTTTCTTTTATTTTTATATTCTTTGAAAAGTTATGTTTTACCAGACCTCGTTTCCTTGCGTAAGAATTTTTTTAATGAATATACTTCTGTGCTAGAGAATAAACAATATGTTTAACCCTGTCCCGCTTTGTTTCAACTGAGCGATTAAGAAATCCTAGTAAAAAGCCGTCCAGAAAATGACATTGTTTTGGTTTTTTCTTAATGGAAGTCCGATTTACTGCAATCTCTTATACATTTTAATGTTGATGATAGGGAGCGTTTCCAGATATCAAAGGAAATGGAAGTAACGAATGGCCAATGAGACCGGGCAAATAAGATACGGATGACATGGGGTCTGGGAGAGTACTTACGATTCTAGCAACGATGATGAAGACTGTCTTTATTTTGCCAGAAAGTTTAACAATGTTAAAATTCGAACATAACTCAATAAACATGTTTTCTTCGATAGAAAAAATAATTGAAACGAGTCAAATACCAGATCATTTAATTCTTTTTTTATATAATTAAAGGCACCACATCAAATTTTAGGCGAACCCGGTAACAGTACAGTAAATTGGTCGATGCAATCTGTATGGAGCATTAGAAAGTTGTACAACACTTCGATGCGGCGGAAACAAACTCTAATCATCAATCGATCGTAGCGTAAAAAACGCACCCTGATAATTTCAAGTACAAGCATTAGCTCATTAAAAGAAGCAAGTGATTTAGCTATTTCAACAAAACACCACCACCAACTTTGCTAACACTATCCATCCTATAGTCATTTTAACGTTTCTGGAATAAAATATGAGATCTCAATATTACAAAATTTGAAAGAGCAAAGCTTCTGTTAAAACTTACATATGCGTTACAAGGACCAATCACTGAGGATAAATGTTCACGTTATCTTATCATGCTTCTAATATTCGTATATACTGCACCTCACCGATGGTTAGGAGGCACTTAACCCTGTCACAAACTGAGTCATTCGCTGTATATCCGGACATGATTCCACTGAACGGCTGAAAAGATAGCTGATATACGCTGCTGCTATCTCGATCGTACTACATGAAACACTTTCGTTTTAGAAAACCTTTTTATGACAGGTTTAAATACTGACGCGTCCCTTTCTTCATTATTGAGTAAACGCTCACCAGCCCTGCGTCTAGGAAAAAAATATTTTCCGCAATCGAATCCGGGTTATCTTTAAGTCTTAAGCTGCTCAGGAGAATTCAATACTTAGTTACAAAAGCTTCGAACTGTCACCATTACAGTGCGAGTATTTCCCAGCACCAAACGTTCCCAGCACCTATGAGCGCGGGCTATATGTTCATGCGCGCTCATATACACAAACATTCAATCTGATATCCATCACTGTCTTTTCTGATTGGGATCACATATGGTGCGCATTGTCATCGATACCGAAAAAGCTGAAGTTATTCCTTAGTGACCTATCCTTCACATCGCTCAGTTTTTTGTTATTTTTTTTAACTCGAACAAGAGACTGATTTACTGCGCCAATCTCTTGGTGCACGTCTTTGAATGCAGCAGTGTCACGATTATGAACCGGAGAAGGAAAGAGAAGAAGACGAAGGGAGACCGAGGCGTGGTGTGGGAAAAGGAAAAAGAAGAGGTGTGGAACGAGCATCAAGAGGAACAAGACAGCACCGGTCCGTGTGAACAACACGGCGACTTCGGCTACGCCCGGAGGAAGCCCACC